>PVKE010020343.1:0-27583 GCA_004027555.1 Craseonycteris thonglongyai
AGTGCATAGTTATTTCTATTTTACTTTTTGACAGATAGAGAGAGAGACAGAGACAGAGACAGTTAGAGAACCGAACTGTGGGAACTCCCCAGTTCAGCACGTGGGTCCTGCCTGGGCCGGAGCCGGGATTCGATCCTCGGTCCTCATGGCCTCAAAGCGAGCGCTCAACCCGCTGAGCCGTCCCGGCTTTCCCCTCTACCCTCTTCTTAATGGTCAAGGCAGGTGGTCAGTTCTTTATGTTGTTTTGAAGCTGAGTGACGTATAAGTTTGATAAAGACAAAACCTAGCATTAAATAAAAAGTTAAGACCTATAAAAGAAGTGCTGAAGGTACTGCACAATTTTGTTTACTGTGTCCTTTTCTTTTTCTCACTCCATCCTACCCCATCAAAAAGAAAAAAGAAGAATTGACAGGTGAAAAAAAGCAAGACAAAAGAGGGACTTAAGTTAAATCAGCCAAGGTCACCAGAAAGCCTTGGGAATTATTTACGTTCTAAATTACACCACCTGAGGCCACTCTGCTCTCGGGAGAGAAACTGGTCTGGGTAGATGTTAAGAGTTCAGCTGTCTCGCTGGAGGCTTATCTGCAATGCAGATTTTCTGAGCCCTTCCTAGCTATTACTGCCTCCAGACCCACCAGCTGCTCTCTCAGTCCTTCCAGCTGGCCTGACAGGATTTGTCTTCATAGCCTGCTTCTGGGGTCGTCCACTACCAGAACAGTCCGGATAGAGAGTTTTTCCTCCTAACTTCTATTAAAATCCCTACCAATTCCCAAAGTAAAAGAAAGGGTCCACTCTTGCCTGACTCAAAGAAAGGTAAACTTGTGGGCAATTATTTTCCGCCCTCTGCCTCTGGTCTCATAGATGTTATCTTTTGCAGGAGCTCTCTGCCAGTCCCTGTTGCAAAATAAAGAGTGGCACACCTCTTTTTATGGCTGGCGAAACCAGGACACCCTGGGTGAGCTGGGAGGCAGCTGCCTGGATTTGCAGGCTTCCTTGCTGTGAGTGCTGCCAGGATTGTTTTAACTGTTCAGCCTTTCCTGCAGGTCAAAGTTACACTTAATTTACCAGCACAGATTCTTGCTCCTTTTTTTTTTTTTTCTTTTAATGACTAAGAACGCATATTGTGGGGCTAGTAGCTCAGGTCACTTCAGGCTTAGGCCTCTCCCACTGACAGCTATGTGCTCTGCTCTTGGCTGCTCTACAGGAATAGGTTTCTCACCGGTCATTTCAGTTATGTCAGAATTGTAAGGAGTAAATGTATTGATGTGAAGTACTTAGCAAGGTTGTGAAGTACTTAATAAATCTTAAATTTTAAAGACAGACTTTGTATCTACAAATTAATATTAAATTGTAAAATAGACTCTCTACCTGACATTTCTATGACAAATCAATACTTAGGTGTGGTCAATAAATGGTGGCTGGTATTCCAATTTTTATTTTTATTTGTATTTAGTGACAAACACATTAAAAATTGTCAGTCTTTTTCAGTGTTTCTCTTTTTTGCCATAATAAGGTAGGATTTTATTTTTGGAACATTTTTATGAAAAAGTATCTCATTCCTCATCTTTTGTGAAAAAAATAATTCTTTTAGCCTTAACTCTAACCATGTTTCATATGTCAGGAAAATGAATTTTTAAATCTAGAGGGAGAAATGCTATTTATTTTTATAAGACATTTAATAATCTTTGACATATAAACATTACTTCAGAAAAAATAAATAGCTGTTTATTATCTATAAACTTTTATGAAGTATGTTCAAACACAACAAGCTTGGAAGTCACTGTGCTTTAGAACTTTGCTCTTGGGAGTTTTTCTCTTTTTAATGTTTCTATCCCCTTGCTTTACTAATGACTTCCAAAGTATATAAATGAGAAAAATGCCTTTTGTTTCTGGATTTCATCAGTAGTAATTTCTGAATTTACTACAAGTCAGTTCTGGAAGATCAAATCACATTTGGTGGCAATGTGTTTTTCTGCTGTGTAGGACCTGCAGATAGGAAAGGAGATTAAGCATCTTAGTTTCCTTTGAAGGAGCACTACGTATATTTTCTAAAATGAATCTTAATTTTCAGGCTTACACTTTGTATCTACAAACTAAGATGAACTTATAGAGCAGTTTCTACTTTAATGACATTCAGGGAGAAGATTTAACATGCATAAATTCTCTCAGCCTATAAGGTTCCTCTTTAGGAAATCCCCTTTTTGCAAATATTTTGTGTGGAAAATCTTCCAAACTAATTCATACAACATCTGACTCAAGTATATAATGTTGTACTTGTTTTCCTAGATTACTGTTCATCTTTTAAATTTTCTCGGTTCTGAAAAGAAAGTTGACCATTATGCCTTATCTTCTCAAACAAAGCTCAGCTGTTTACCTGCTTTTTATATTTCCCCAAAATGAAACAAATCAACTCTCATAAAAAGTTGACAGGTTTTATTTACTGTTGAGGTTAAAGATATCGTTGCTTTTTAAAAATAAATCTAAAAACTTCTAGGATTTCTTTTTTCTTCAAATACAGTTAAGCAAAGGATGGAAAGGTGCATTGGGTTCCCCATTCAGTGATAAACTAAATGCTCTGAACCCTCTGCATTTGGCTTCACCTGCTCCCCCTCAGCAAGGGCAGGAGCCCCTTGGCCTTCCTTGGGAGTCCGAATGATGGAGACTTTTGTAAACTCACTAGATCAGAATCCTAGCAATTTGAAAAGCTTGTGTAAATAGGAAGATGAATACAGATATAAATCCCAAATGTTTACCACTAGTATCAATAATTAATACCCTCTACCAATACAAGTATGTGATCACACTGAGATCTCTAATGAACTCATAGAACAGGAACCAGCTCCCCTGGCAACTGAAAGAGACTGAGAAGATCCAGGTTCTTGCAAAGACCTTGGTGGATTCTGAACACACTCAAACTGGATTAACTCTCCAATGGGGGGTTAATGTGAAGAGCTTCCTATGGGGCTTGCTGCCACTTCTCTAAAATAAATACAGTCATACCTTGGTACTCAACTGCCTTAAAACTCGTCGAATTTGGGACTTGATGTATTTTGACATGAAAATTTTGTCCTGGTACTCATCAAGCTAGCACTTGTCTGTGTTGCTTGCCTGGTGACTCACTGCCTGTTCTAGCTGAAACAAGGGGTCACGCATTAGTCATGCAGTAGCTCTTGACCTCTGCACGTGTTCCCCTGCGGTCTTAACTTAGCTTCTGTGGTCATTTTGTGTATTTTTGGTTTAGGAACGCATTAAGTCTATTTACATTATTACTTATGGTTCATAAGTTATGGGAAATTTTTGTTTGGAAATCGTTTTGGGTACTTATTGCACCTCCCAGAACCAATTAATGACCAGTACCAAGGACACTTTGGAGATTTACTACCAAACCTTAATGGCTTCCTAACTTGTTCTGTTTTCTGGAAATAGGAAGCTGACTGGTGAGAGATGTGCTGGAAACCACACTTCTCTGGGAGCCCTAGGAGGGAGGCTAATGACTCAGGCAGACATCTCATGTTCAAAAATCAATGGCTTGAACTGAGCCCATTAATAGAAACTCACTAAATATCAAAGAACAATAAGGTGTCCTTAAGGAACAGGATTATTGGCTTTGTACAGCCACTCCCTCATGCCGCTCCAACAGAAGTCACGCTGGCTTTAAGCATGGTAACAATAACATTGGTTGGACAGGATTACCTGTCCCTGTCCAAACACCTGTTTATTTAAGGCCAGGTACAGTGTGAAAACTCTAGTAGACATAGCTATGATTCTTTTCCACCTAGCCCTTAAGAAGACCATGACACTAAATGACAAATCAGCAGAAAGAACTTTATCACCTCCAATATTCCTTTATAATTATTGTCTCATTTGATGTAGAAACATAAGCAGTGCTGAGCACAAATAAAAAAATGTACATGAATAATAGCCAGCCTAATGATGTTCCATGGGCCTTTTACAAGTAGAAGAAGAAAAAAGGCAAAGAATAAAAATTTTCAAAGCTTTTCTGCTCTGGTAGGTAGCTCCTTTGGGTCAGTGTTAGTAGATAAGTGGGGAGAAAAGTTACCCCTCTTTTTAATCCCTACTTAACTTCTTATCTCTTTATATCTTCCATTTTTGAGCCTCATAACAGAATAGCCACAATTTTGCATTTTTGGGGGGGACAGAATCTCAATTTGTGAAATAAATATAATACTGTAAGAGAACCCTTATTTTTAGTTAACTGTCCTGATCTTTTCATCAGTGAAACAACCCACAATTGTTACTGCTTTCAAAGATGATCTAACAGTCTCAGGGCTATGTGTGCACAGGTGGCAAAAACACAGATTTAGAAAAGCTTGTGTAACTCCTGGGTAAAGCCACAGATGTCTTTTGCTGGACAGAGGGTTGTGCAGTTGCCTATGAGGACATGTTGCACATGCCAGTGAGCTAACGTTTTGCTTTGCTGGGCTGTAGCAGGTCCCGTGGTCTGCTGGAGGGCTTCGTTTCACATATTTATTTGTTTGCACTACTTTACCTCTGAGATTCCCTGATCTCTCCAGCTTTAAAGAGAGATACTGAAAGGAGACTGTAGGTTAGGTTAGGGAGCAAGGAAGCTGAATAGACTTTTACTTTTAGAATGATTGCATTTGTTTTATCATAGCTTTATTTAGTCTTCCTATCAGACACTGAAGTATTCATTAAGTCTGTGCCCAGTGCCCTTGACACAAGAACGCTGTACAAATCCCTGTCTTAATCTGTCCTAATCCAGATGAGCTAATTTGGTGGTTCAGCCCTTGAGTTAACTGAAAATGACTGTCACACAGGGAATTCAGTGCCCTATCTACATGATCATAAATTATACCAAAAAGATGTTTGTTCCTAGCTTTAAGAATCTTACCAAATTCATTTCAATGATGCATTTTTTTCTCCGGTGCAAACACCAGCAGTTAAAAGATAATTGGGACTAAGGAAAAGATCTTAAATGTGCCTGTCTTGGAACCTTTTTGTAAAGGATTTTCATAGAATTATCTTTGGTATTTCACTGGCGTAACTTACAATGGCAGCCTGATTCATGCAGAACAGTTAGGATCTTACCATATTGTACAGACAGGCAGACCTATAATCCTGTGCACATGAGTCTTGCTTGTGTGGAGGAGACTGGTAGGTTCTTTTATTACTTGAGCAAAAATAAATGAGGCTGCTGTAGAAGAAATACTAATAATTATAGTTTTCTAGGCATATTGTTAAGGAGATAAGAAAGACAAAGTGTTAGTGTCAGCGAAGCCCAAAACAGAATACTTCTACAGACTGAAATAAACCCCCATATCTAATGGCCTCTCCACAGAAATCCTAAAAACTTCAGGGGCTGAACGAGACTGTATGGTGAGGGTATATTGTACGTGATCAGAGAGATGGAGATTTTAAATGTAGTCAAGAATTTCCTACTGTATTTTAGTTAGTGCAGCAGAAAGACAGTGAGAAAGAGAATACATAGGTGAATTAATAATCTCTGAGAGGAGATTTTTAGATATAGGTAACTGGACTATTCTAAGAAATATTTTTTTAAATGCAGTTTTATATAGTTGCCATTCATTAGTAGTTTTCTCTACAAAATATTTTGATAAGACTCAATTTAATATCTTAGACAGTTTTGTATAACTTTTAGACAGCTCTTTGAGAAATAGATTTATTCAAAATTAGATCTTTTGTATTAAACATGTGTAAGAGAACCTCATCTGACAATATTGGTATAAGAAAGGAGATATTTAAGGTTAATCTTCCTCAAACACAGATCAAATGTTTTTTAAAAACAGTGGGAAAAGTATGAGGCAATCTTTAGTTTGAAAAAAATGAAGTTGATGTTATGAAATAAGTTTATTATAACTATGCATAGAAATGTTTACAGTATAATTGCAACTATGTGCTAACTCTAAGAAAAATGAATGAAATGCTCTTTGGGTTGTTTTTTTTTCTCTGAGATTAATTTCTCTGCATATTTTAGTAGAGAACAAGTCAACATCCTTTTTGTCACATTTGACTTTCTCAGTATGCTCCTTAGAAAGGCTTTTTTTCCCCTAGTTTCTTTGTAATTGTTGTACCATACAAATAATTATCCACTAAAGCAAATATTATATCCTCATTCATGTGGATTTCCCCCTTTGCATTGAGTAGCTGGCCTAACCATACCAGAAATTCATTTTTCTGTAATTTGTCTGTTAAGCATTTCTCCAACATTGACTTCCTGCTCTTTAAGAAATCCTGCACCTATGCAAAATTTGCCTTTTCAATTTACAGTTGTGGTATCAAGTATGTGTTGTGTTGTCAGGTATTAACATCTTTAGACAGTCATCTGGAAATCAACTAATGAGCAAAGACTCTGACCTTGTGAGAGGGGACAGAAACCAGTGTTAACCAGGGGATATAGATGGATGTTCAAGTGAACACTCATTTTAGAAATCAGTTTGTTAGTAACCTATGTTTACATTATGATGAAAGAAAGTAAAATAGAAAGTCCCCAAATTTGTTATCAGCCTTTTCTTTAAGAAAGCATCCATATGTTTGTCACCATGACAGAGTACCATGAATAATAAATTATGCAGTCTTTATGATTTCTGGCTTTTTCAGAAAATTACTTGAAGACTGTTTCTAAATATGTATCCATGTGTAAAAATATAAAAGAAAAAGAGAATTGGCAAGTATGACTAAATATTTAGTTTTCAGACCCAGTGAAAGGGCAGGGCAGGTTGTTCCCTTGGTATTAGTATATGGAGAAACTATAAGGAAATTGGTGTTAAAAGTATAGTAGATTCACTTTGTAGACCCAATCTAATCAGAAGCTAGTTAATTAGCATTGATCTCAATTAAGTTGGCTATATAGAGAAGCTTTAGGAAAATCTGTACAACTCCCTTCCTCTGTTTTGATGCCATCATTTTGAATGTAATAATTATGACATTTTATAGTTGAGATCATGCCTATGAGTCCTTTACTTTTGCATCTATGAGATTATCTTTATTTTTTGGAAATGAGTAACTATAAGTTAATTGCCATTTAAAGAAATAATTAATAATAGCAAAAAGTCAAATGCTAACTCAGCTGACACATGGTAAAGGAGGTCTGATATTTGTATTTTAAGAGGATTCCACAGTAAACTTGTAGCATTAATTATGTTAAATACATCATTTGCTGTTGTATTCCCATTAAACTTAGCAAAATATTTTGGAGTTCTGTTCTGGAGTTGTTATATATTTAATGATCAGAAAAACTAATAGCATCTGCCAGGAAATATAATAAAATAATAATCACAGAACTCATCTACTCACCAACATTCCTTATGTTACACTCTACATATCGAAGGTACATTTCCAAGTAGGTGGGCTTGTACTTTAAAATAGAGTCAGGATCTATATAAACATTGGATACAATTTAACATTTAAAACATTTCAAAAATTGAGGGATGTTCTGAATATTTAATGTTTACTTCTTCCAGTATATTAAGATTACACACACACACACACACACACACACACACACACACACACACACACACAAGATGTCCAGAAAGTATCCAGCTATGTAACCATTCTCATTATATTGACAATGGATTTTTTCTAGACAGTATGTGTGTGTGTGTGTGTGTGTGTATGTATGTATGTGTGTGTGTATATATGCACACACACCTCTTAGTTAATGGGACTATTTCTCTTTCCATAGAGAAACAGTGGTTCCATTGACTAATATGAATTAATGAAGACATAACATAAAATTTGATCTTATGGTTAGTCCATATCAAATGGATTTCGAAATATTGTAAGTTAGTCCCTCCTTTTCAAGTCTTCAATGTAATACCATGTGACTGTCTTACCCAGTGGATATGCTCCATTTCTGGATCCTAAACAGTCTGGCACCTTTTTGCTCTTTTAATCCTGGCCTAAAAGATTACTGCTGAAACTTGTTCATATTTCTGTCACTTTCTTATTCCCTTTGCAATCAGAATTCCTCTAACATGTCCACGTTTCACTTATTGCCTCGTTTCTTTTCTGTCCCATTATATTAACATTTTGATAGATATTTTTTCATCCTGCCACTTGCTGAGAATTTTTTTTTTTTTTTGAGAGATCCTCTCTGCTAATCTTAACCTTTATGCTGAATGACTTCTCTTTGCTACAGTAGTAGTGCAGTGGAAAGAATACTGAAAACTTCATTTCAGTCTTGATTCTGCCACCCACAACTGACTGTGGAACTTCTGACAAGTTATAAAACATTAAAATACTGACAAAGATTAAATACTGTACATGCACATAAAGAGAAATCAGTGGCCCCCATTTCTCTTTGAAATTTCTTTTTCATTAGATTCTACAGTGTTCACGTGTCTTGTTTCTTCATAATTATCTTTGCTAGTTTTATCTTATCCTGCGACCCTCACATTGGTCTGTCCCAAGATTATTGGTCTATCCCAAGACATTTGTTCCACAAATACTTGATAAGCTCATCCATTTCAATTCAAGATGAATCTTTCTTAAACACAACTGATTTATAATATCTTCCATAAAACCTGCAATAAATCTATTACTATAGACTAAGTATACATTCTATAAATAAATATGACAACTAGGATCTCAAGCCCTCTGTCCTATGGCCCCAACCTACATTTCCAGTTCTATCCCTCACCATTCCCCGTGTGCCAGCCACTCGTGGTTCTTATTGCCTGTCGTCCCCTGCTTCTATTCATATTCTCTTACTTTCTCAGTTTCTTCTATCCCTCATCATGTGCTTGCCCAAATCCTGTGTAACTTTATAAAGCTCATCTTAAATACCATGCTTTCCTGGATAATTGAAATTCAACATAATCTTTCCTTTGACATAGTGCAGCCCCTGATTTTTTATTTTATTTTATTTTATTTTTGTACTCTAATCCTATGCTTTGTGTTACAGTTAATTACCATTCCAGAATGGATTATAAAAGCCCCTTGAAATTGGGGAAAGTGTTTCATGCAATTTTTAAAAGAGTCTAAGTAGACAGAGTATGTATAATTCAGTGTCTAATATATAGTAATAAATGAAGAAGTATTCAGAATGAATATTCTGAATGTTTTGTTCAAGCTTAAACCTTTTGAAAATTTAAACTTCTAAAAAAAGTTAATATTTACCAAATTAATTTAGATTTTGGTATTAAAAACATTAAGTAATTAGCATAGTCATGGATTATTGAATTTTTTTTAACTGAACTGGGGGCCTCACCACATTCGGGAAGCACACCCCAGTTCAGCATGTGGGTCCGCCTGGGCCAGAGCCGGGATTCGATCCCTGGCCCTTGGGGCTTCAAAGGAGCTAGTGCTTAACCCGCTGAGCCATCCCGGCTTTCCTGGATTATTGAATTCAGCTATATTAAGATATAATTTACATATAAAAATTCATCCTTTTACCTGATACAATTCTGTGGTTTTTAGTATATACACAGAATTATGCAACCATCTCCACTGTCTAATTTTAGTACATTTTCATCACCCCTAAAGCAACCCCACACCACTAGCAGTCACCCTCCATTTCTATCTTACATGAACCATGGGCAACCAGTAACTTAGTTTCTGGCTCTATGGATTTGCCTCTTCTTCTGGACCTTTCATATAAAGGAAGTATGTGGTCTTTTGTGAAAAGCTTTCACTCAGCATAATATTTCCAGGATGCATCCATATTGTAGCAAATATCAGTACTTTATTGCTTTTTATAACTGAATAATCTTTCACCAAATGGATATGCCATGTTTTGTTAATCCATTTATTAGTTGATGGACATTTGGGTTGTGGAATTTTAAAACTAATAAGGAACCCAGTGATTATTTTCTCAAATTTCCTTCTTTTGTGCACATGAAACTAATGCCCAAAATGTATTTCTGACCTTTATTTAGAATATTAGAAAATGGTAGGAGCTAAAGTGAAGTGTAAGACTGGGAGTAGGGTGAAGCGAAGGAAGACGTGACTTTAAGTAGAGAGGTAAGAGAAGTCCTCACCCTAGGGTGAACGCAGGGGACATTTGAGCTAAGACTATAAGGGGGCAAGGGAGCAAAGATGCCATCATGATGCTCACACATACACACACACACACAAAACAAATAGAGAGAGAGAGCTATTGAGTTGCTTATTATATCATACATGCTAGGTTGATACAATATGATGCAGGCATTCATTCTTTTATTCATTCTTCATATAGTTAATACATAGTCATACAGCACAGAGTTGTAAAAGCCTGCATAACAAAAACAGTCACGTTCCTTGTTTTTATGAAGCTTACAGTCTAGTAGGGTATAAGCTTTTAATCAAATAATTACATAAATAAATGCAAAATTAGAACTGTGCTATAAGGGCCATGAAGGAGAGATTCAGGAATTGACCTTGTCAGGGAGGATAATTTAGCTGTGATGTGAGTAATGATATTAATAAGGCAAAGCGAGTAGAGAGAAACATTCCAGGTTGAACATAAACACAAACACAGGCCCTATGGTAATGGGAGCACCGCACGTAAGCATCAATTTGAGGAGGCCAGTGTGACAGGAGAGCCAGGGGGTCAGAGGAGTGAGGCATAGGCTGAGGCTGGAGTTACACATAATAATACGAGGTAAGATAGTTTTCCAGGACAAGGAAGTGGCTTTTGTCTTTTTCCTCAGAACATGGGATCGTTGAATTAGTTTAATCCCAGGGGTAATGCTAATGCAAGCAAAAAGAGAATGTGTGCTGCCTCTTCCATTTCTGTGCCAGGGCTTAGATGCATTAAGTAGGGTACCACGTGCTGGGTAATGCGTATCTGTTTTACCAAAACTTGTGGTAGAATCTGTGGTATTTAAAGTTTGTTTTTACGGAATTCCTTGTTACCTGAAGTGGAAACATGTGTTATTTTCACAGAACAAATAACTCCTTGTTAGAATTCTATTCAATTTTGTAAAGAACTATTCTTTCCAACCCTCCTACAGAATAAGCAATCAAGGGTGTTTGAGAAGTAATAGATATATAAAGGCAATATTTTTTCCACTGAAAAACCTAAAGAGTTCATAATTAGTTCTTTAAACTACAGATGGTTAATACCTAATTCTTCAGCCCAAATGCTTTTAACTTGAGGTCCATTGGCTCCCAGGCAGTACATTTGGGATCCTGGGAGCTTTTGTGCAAGTAAAGGTCATGTCCACATGGGCATGAATCCAAAGTTTTTATTCAGTTTTATGAAGAGTCTGTCATACATGCAACAAGCTGAAACAGAGTTTTTGAGAAGAAAATTAATCCATAATTACTAAGAAAAAATATTTAGGCTTATTTATCAATTGTGATTTCCTCATTCATCCTCTTATGGGTCATATTGGCTGCTTACTTGTGAGAGGGGAGATTCCTGGGCCCACTCCAGACCTCTGCAATCAGAATCTCTGTACTGGAACCCAGAACTCTGAATTTTTAACCAGGATCCCGGATGTTTGTGATGTCTGTCCATGTCTGGAAAGTGCTATAGAACATGATAAATAACACTCTCTCTGTTAAAAGTTTTGATAGACTGTTCCTAGCCAATTTGTGGAGTTGTATAATAATATTAGTACCAACCATGTAACAAACACTGAAAATCTGTCCGACCCTGTATAAGAAGCTTTTTCTAGCCTATCCCTAGTCCTTAAAACTGTTCCACAAGGCAGTAGATATTATTATTCACAATTTATACATGAAAAAATTATGGCTCAATAAAATTAAATAACTTGCTATACAGTGGTCTGGTTGGCTCCAACACCTTTGTTACCACTCTATGAAGCGACCTCTTGCTCTAACCATTATCCTAGTTCCCTCTGGAAGAAGTATCCAGAAAAAAGAAAATGAATGGAGTTATATATGAGTCTCACAGCTCTGGTCAGCATCCACTGAGATCCATGATCATCAACAAAATTACAGATTTATAATGAACAAGGTGTAACACATGAGCCTCTCTTGCTAAGTACAACTGTCTGACACTTTTCTAAAAGATCTTCCAGAAGTAACACTACAGGCAAGAATAGTGTGAGTATGACTATGCTTCTAGTTACAAATGCTACATTATGTAAAGTGACCCTAAAACCTACCAGCATGTATTACTACAAAAAAAAGAAAACGGGATGGCTCAGTGGGTTAAGTGCTTACTTTGCAGCCCCGGGGATCGAGGATCGAATCCCGGCCCTGGCCTATGCGGACCCATATGCTGAACTGGGGAGTGCCCCCAGTTCAGTTCTCACCAGGGAGAGTCCCTGCCCACCTGTGGAATGAAACTATGTGGAAAAACCAAAGATGTGCAACTATGGAGACTGTTGTGGGCCCTCCCCCTTCTCTCTGTCTCTGTATCTCTCTCTCTCTCTCTCTGTCAAAAACAATAAAAATAAATCTTTAAAAAAAAGGTTTGAATTCTTTTCAAGTAAAAGTCCATACAATAGAGATGATTGTCAGTATATATTTTAAATTGCATGACTTCATTATTAGTGCCCAGTGAAAATGTTGAATGAAGCATAATTCAAATGATATAGTATACATATCACAGAACTGTCTCTTTTAGGCAAAAATTCTGCAAAACTCCTATTTTTAAAAAACCCACAGACCTGTCCTCTAGCTCCATTTTAGGGTTACACCTTCCCCAGAATTCAAACCTTTTAGCCAATATCATAAATACAATCAATTCTTACAATTTTAAGAGTGACAAAAAAACAACAACACACAAAAAGACATTTAATGGTCATTACTCTAGTTGTATTTAGAAAATGTTTGCATTTCCATTATGAAAGTCATCAGATTAAAAAATTTAACTTGAGGGATTGTCAGGATAGTTCAGTAGGTTGAGTGCTTGTCTCGCAACCTCAAGGTCCAGGGATCAGATTCTGCCCTTAGCCTGTACAAATCCAGATGCGGAACTGAGGCACAACTGGTAACACCAGGATGGCGGCTAAGGTCCTTGCCTCCCATGCGGGAGGCCCCCACTTTGGTTCCCATCCCACATGGCCCCACATCTACCTGTGTGGAATGAAACTATGTTACAACTAACGATGTACAACTGTGAAGACTACCCTGGGCTCTCTCCTTTTCTCTCTCCTCAAACAATAAAATAAATCTATTTTTAAAAGTTCAATAGGGGAAGCCGGATGGCTCAGTAGGTTAAGCGCTCACTTTGCAGCGCCAGGGACCGGGGATCAAATCCCGGCCCTGGCCCCGGCCCATGCGGACCCATATGCTGAACTGGAGAGCTCCCGCAGTTCAGTTCAATCTCTCTCTCTCTCTCTCTCTCTCTCTCTCTCTCTCTCTCTCTCTCTCTCTCTCTCTCTCTCTCTCTCTCTGTCAAAAATAAATAAATAAAATATTTAAAAAGAAAAAAGTTCAATAAAAAATTCAACTTTACTTTTAAGGAGGCTTAATTACAATAGCAATGATTTCTTTTAAAATACCTTCACAAATTGTTTTCTTTGAGGAAAAGGGTTTTAATTAATTATTTAATAGAAATAACACCTCACTTGTATAATGCTTACAACCGGTTCTCTGGGAAACCAGAAATTTCCCCTGGGTCTGTTGTGAGTGAGTTTGCCAGCTGCCATATAATGACATAAATGTTATTCCTTGTGCTCCCCACTGGAAACTAACTGTGCTATTCAGTAGGCAACTGCAGCAAGTAATTTATTGAATGAGAGAACTATTAAATAGACATGTTTATACTGAAACTTTAGAGACTGTTAGGTAATACTACACACAGTCAATACTATATTCGAGAACATGGTGAGAAATGAATGGTAGATGTCGCCTGTGATTTTAGTGCCTGGGCTCTTTTCAGGCATATATTAGAACGAGTTTCAAAGGGAATCTTATTTGAAGACAGAGAAGCCTTTCTTCTGACAGAGTTCTTATCTTTTGGTCCAGCGGCAGAGTTATATAGGCTTTATGACAATTTAGTAGAAATTTGTATTCCACATTTTAGTGTTATTTTAAAATTATGTCAGGATCTTATGAGTCTAGGCTCTAATGTGATAGTTTTCAGCTCAATTTCTGGAGGCTGTTGATTGGATGACCTTCTATAACAGCGGGTCTAATCCCCATTACAGTCACCAGGAAATCGCCAAAGGACCAGCGCAAGCAGTTTTGGAGCTTGAAGCACACTTGCTATGCAGAGGAAAAACATATTCTGTTCATGCTAACTAGATCAAGACCCCAAAGATGTGAGAGACCAAGAGAATGTCACGAATGGCTTCCACTCTCCTTTAACTGTGTTTCCCTTTTTCTTTATCTTCCTGAGTTTGCTTTTAACTGACTCTTGGTTTGGTATTACACTATAAAATAGGGTGGATGTGAGATGAATAACGTAAAATTAACAAATAAGGCAAAATAAAACCAAGCTGTAGGGCCTGTACTCCATCACTAAGAAGGGACTTCTTAAAATCCTTAGTCAGAGCCCCTGCTAAATGTGACATAAGGCAAGTCATTCACCTCAGAGGGCATTCACAGAGCAGGCTGTTGGACTCACTATCAAGAATATACCAGAAATTTGGAGACAGTCATTGGGAGTAAGGACAGTGACCCCACACGTGAAATTAGGTCACTCTCAGACTCCAAATGTGACTTTCTATAACTTAATTATTGGGAGTCACGATTTTAAAATACATTTTTGAAGTTTCAGCGATTCTGTTTAAAGACTGCTGATTGTTCATTGACCTAGAGTAGCTCTAAAAGTCATCCTGAGAGTGTGCGGGTGAAACCCTACCTCTGAAGCAAACTCTTGTGCCTGCAAAGACCAAAGTGGCTGACATAGTTCCCTGGGGAGCCCAGGGGAGCCCAGAGGAACCCAAGCAAGGCATCGACAGCCCTCAGATTCCTTTGGCCACAACAGTAATTAGAGCAGCTGGAATATTTGCAACTTCATTGGCTAGCTTGCTGTTGTTTTTTTTTGTTTTTTAACTTAGACTTTAATCTCATTTTCATATGTTTCTGTATAAATCAGACACGTGTGGCTTGATTATAGACATTAAGAGGCCACTAGGAGCTTTAGAGAAAAGCCTTTCCGAGCCTGCAGTGCTGTGGGTTCCCCGATAACTAGCTGCAGCCCCTGCCTCCCTGAGCTCCTCCTCCTTCCTCCTAGTGGTGTCTACTTAAATCTAAGCCAAATTAAATAAAGCATAATAATAGAATACCATTCTGAAGACCCCACAAAGAAGGGGAATTGCATGGCCACCGACAGAATAATAGGAGAGGAAAAACATTTTCAAGAGCTCACTGCCTCCCTCTTTGCCTCCTATTTATAGGGAAGCAAGCTCCGCCCTCCCCCTTCCCTTACCAGCGTCTCTATGCCAAGTCTTCCCCTTTTGTTTGGTGAAATCTTAATGACATATCCTTGTGTGTCTTAATATTTCTAAGACACTAATGGGAGAATTATTGGATCATGCGTGCATGAATATTGCTATAGAAATTTCAGAACACCTGGGAGTGCTAATATAGTACATTCAGATACAGTACAAGGCTAGCTTTTATTCTGATATATCTTCTCAGCCAGCAAGTGATATTCTCACTTGATTAAGAAATCATCACTTTGAAAAAACAGATTACTATTGGCAAGTTCTTTAGTAAAAAAATGTTGGCTGCCCCTGCTAGGAAAATAATTTGGGGATGAACAGAATTATTTCAAATTAGCATTACAGAGTAGGGAGGGGTGGTTGCCAACTCTGTACCCACTGTGCTAATTAAGTTATCACTCATTGCCTCTTGAACAATATGCAGCAAAAGATGAAGGACCTGAAGCAGATGGAGATCACCCTTAAGTGTAAACTGTCCCCCAAGACTCCTGAGAGTTGATGAAATCCCTCTGCTTCTAGAGCTTTTCGCTCTTCAGGCTCAAAGTAGATTTGCCAGAATTTCATTTTTCCGGTCAGGTGACTGCAGTGCGGCCTGTATGGTCCTCTTTCTGGGGTAGTCCTCTTTTTTATATGCACGCCTTTTCAAATTATGCAGCCGTCAGGACTGTCCTCCTCAGAGAGTGTGGGAGCTCAGGCAAAGAACATCATCAGTCAGCTGAATTATGACTTCTGTAGACCACAGCTGGAATTTGAGTGCTCGCAGTGACCTCAGAAATAGCCTGGTGTTCTGTCACCAGGGTTCAGCCAAATGTCTGCTCAGTGAAATCTCTGTGTGCTGCTACAGGTTGACAGATGGCTCCCAGCAGGTGAACTTGGGGCTATTAGTGAATGAGAAGCTTTCTTTCCCAGACACAATTTTCAAAGACACCCTATGTCTTAAGAATTTACAAAAGGCACTTACAGTAGCTGTTAGGTGAAACCAAAGGAAAGAGTTGAAGCTAAGAAACCATGTATTTGAATGAGCTCTGCTCAACACATAGTCTCTTCACAAGGGTAGGGTATAGAGTAGTGCTGAATAATGAAGAAATACTGTTTGAAGACTGATATGGACACAGCACTGTTTTCCACAATTGTCAAAGCACTTTTCTACAGATCATTTTAATTCTTATAGTAATTCTGAAAGAAATCTTGTTAATTATCTTCATTTTACTGGTGATAAAACTGAGGATTCAAAACATTAGGTCTGCCCAATGTTCCACAGCCTGAAGGTGACAAGCCATATTCAAAGTTTGTGTTATTTTTATTTCGAAGATCTAATTTAATCAAACTCTACTCAGAATGGTTAGGAAAATAAACTTGCTATTATTCATTCATTCATTCATTCAACCTTTGCTAATTACCCACTTTCAAATCAGGAAAACAATAAGCCGGGTAGATAAGATTTCATTGCTTGGAACAGGGAAGTTCATCATGTACACAAAAATAAAACACCAGCACACTTTTCTGTTTTCTGTAGTATATACCACCATTTTTCATTCATTTGATGAATAGTTATTGAACAAAGTAAGTACTTGCTACCAGACAGGGAGTGCAGTAGTAAATACAAAAGAAAATGGCTCCTGCCCTTCTAGAGCTTACAGATAAGTTAGGGCTGGGTGAAGCGGACATTAAACAAATAAATAATACGCAGTGCTGCTGATGGTATAGGGAATAGACAGTGGGAGTGTCAGTTGTGAAAACCTCCTGAGACAATTATTTTTTTTTTTTTTTGACAGAGAGAGAGATACAGAGAGAGAGAACTGAACTGGGGGAACTCCCCAGTTCGGCATATGTTTCCACATGGGCCGGGGCCGGGATTCGATCCTCGGTCCCCGGCGCTGCAAAGTGAGCGCTTAACCCACTGAGCCATCCCGGCTTCCCCTGAGACAATTTGATAATATTAAGGTGACCAACTTTTTTCCAATGAAAAGGAAGACAGCTGATTCTGGGTGGTGAGCACAGAATGTGAAGCATAGGTGATGTGATGTGATATGGACTTGTACATCCGGAACCTGTCTAATTGTTACCAATCAGTGTCACCCCAATAAATTTAACAACCAAAAAAAAAAAGAAAAGAAAAAGAAAATCGATTGCACAACCAGAAAAGAAAAAAATAGGAGGACATCTAGTATTACATATTGAAAAGGAAGACATCTAGAAATACACTTTTTGAGGGAGGACAGAACTTCCAAAAGGAGGACTGTCCTCCCTAAAGGAGGACGGTTGTTCACCTTAATAATATGGCAGCCTTATTTGGTCTTACATAGTTTAATTTCTTTTTCTTTCATTTGCATTAATTTTGAATTCAAAATGCTATGGGGGAAAAAAAAAGAATTCATTTGTTTGATAGAAACCAATTGTAAGGTTTGCTAAACAAGGACCATACCGAGTTCTGGTTTAGCAATGGCTGGGCTGACACGAGAGAGGGAAAGATGGCGTCAGTGACTTCTGGGGGCTGGGAGAGCATTTTTATAGGCGGCTATCAGAAGAACCAGAAAGGGGAGTGGAGGAGGGGTATCAGGAAGTACCAGCATGTAGGTTGAGCGTGTTTAGTGGATAATCTGGTGCCAAGTCCCAATGGCCTCAGGGTGGGGCAGACAGTCCTTGTAGGCTTTATCGATGTAAAATCTCTTCAGGGAGGCCCCTGGAGCTGCTGCTTTGTCCTCAGGTTGATTTTTTTCACTCCTCCCACCATCACACTCTTCAGTCTTAACACCAATGACTTCTAGGATTGAAATAAGGCAGAAAAAAGGAGCAGGGATGTGATTTTTTTACAATTTCAAGGAGACTTAATTAACAATACAAGGTAGTTTATATAATAGCCAAGTAAGTGTTAGAAACATGAGCCATACGCCAGTGGACAGAGACATTCCTGGAGGTGGTTGGGGAGGACTTCATACAGAAGACAGTGACAATTCAACTACAAGATGACAAACTTAAGGGAGTGAAGGGTTAGGGAAGTGGAGAGGAAGAGAAGAAAAAGAGAAAGAAGAGGACTTTGCAGGAGAAAAGAAAAATCGGAAACTGAAATGAAAAGGACAATTAATAGGTCTACAAAAGAACTCATCAAAGAAGATGTGAGAATTTGTGATAGTAGAAAATTGGGGATAAAATTGCAAAAGTAGAGTGTAGTCATGGTTTACTGAGGCCTCACCTAGAGATTTCATTTTTATCATTAAGATACGTTTTGTGGCAGCCTAATGGTGCCCTTCCTCAGTTCCTTCCCCATATACCATGTGATCCTGCACACCTGCATTAAATTAGTCTGTTGTTTTGAAAATTGTTAGTGTTCATGTGAAAATGGGAAAGAAATGAACAAATGGCCTTCTGTCAAGAGAAGAAGTGGTATTCAGATAAAGTTTGATTCTGAGCAGAAAACAGCAATGTAATCTATAAATAAGTGGAAACGCTAACACGTGTTCACCCTTACTAAGCAAGGGTCTATATTTCAGTGTAAATTCATTTCTAAAATAACGTATTTATTTATATTTTATATTCAATCAGAGTCAGCATGTGTTAACAGTTTAGCAAAGGAAGTTTTCAGGTAACATCACTGAGGATTATTTCTTACCAATCCTTTTCAAAAAGGAAGGAATCTGAGCATTACCCTAAAGGAGCCACTAGACAGATCATCATGCCTCTTTCACTCTTGTGATGGATATTTATGCTTGTACCACATCTCCATTTTATCCTACATTTTTCTCAATCACTTGCATTTAATTAAGGTGACCAGATGTCCCGCTTTTGGCAGGACAGTCCCGATTTTTAACAATTTGTCCCGCGTCTCGTGGCGTTTTAAAAAAAGTCCTGATTTTGGGAAAGAATGCACGACAAGCTAGGGAACGGCGGGAGATAGACCAAATTTTTCATCAAGAACCCCCTCCCCCCGGTTCAATGGTGTCCTGCTTTACCAATGTTAAAATCTGATCACCTTAATTTAAGTAGAGACCTGAGGTTCATTCAGTCTAGTGAGCTGTGAGAGGAAGTGATGTGTGTCACTTCTGTGTTACAGCATTTAATAGCCAATGCACAACATTTGGATGCCTTCCTCCCTGATGCAATAATCTTGGAGGTCACTAGTTGAGCCACAAGAAGAATGTACCCACACTACTAGGTCACTGCATGGAACAGAGGTAGTCTGCAAAGTTACCCTACTCACATCAGGATTTGTATGAATGGGATATCAACCTTTATTATGTAGAGATGCTAAGACTCAAGCCTAACTTTTCTGATTAAATCAACCCTTTATCCCTCACATATTTGAATCCTTTTCTAATGCTTTAAATCATGTTGAGATGCTTGGAAAAAAAAGATTGTTTCTACAAAGTCAGTTTAACCCAGTCTGCTAGTCCTTGGCAATAGCCTGGAGTAGCGGGTTTGGATGAAAGGGGAAAACTCGTACTGATTGCCTTACCTAGGTTCTTTGGTCAAAGTGAGACCATGTGTGTTGAATAGGACTTTTGTTAAGTGTACTTAGTTCTTTGAAATGGATATTTTGAAGTATGTTTCCTTTGCAAGAAACATATTGTTCTCCTAAAAAATATTTCTTTCTCTGATCTGATCTACTATTATTGGTTTTCATACACTGTGACTTTCAGCTACTAACAAATAAGTAGTGACAATGAATTGCTTCTATAACTGCTAGGGAACAGAAATGCTTTAGTGCTTGTTAGACTAGATGATTTTAGGTTGTCCACTGCTCTCTTATTTAAAGATTTATTGGATAGTGAACTTTTTCCAAAGAGTATTGGAAATTCAGTTCTCAGTAGTGGAAATCTTGTTATTCTGGACCAGTGCACTGAATTACGTGAGCTGTTCAAAATCTCATAGAGCAGATTGATAGAAGAGGTCCATAACAATGTTTTTATTGTTTATTTGAGAGCTCACTGAGTAGGCTTTGCCAGACAAGGAGGTTAAGTTTAGCCTTCAGCTATTCAGAATTCCAGCAACTTCAGGCATCTCAGTGTTTAGCTTATCTGATAAAAGTCTATCAAAACATGAAAAATAACCAAATGATACTTAGGCTAGAGTGTGTTTCAAAGGTTGATAAAAAGTATATCCTTGCCTAACAATCCAGGAAAGATTATATCTTGACTTTGTTGCTTAATGAAACATGAGCTCTTAATATCAGTTGAGAAAAACCACACCTTGGCAATATTTTCTTCAAGATTCTAAAAGTCTGCATGAATTTATCATTCTAACTTCAATGATATAGATGTCACAACTTTCACATAAATATGCCAATAACCAAACATGTATTATATGCAGCCTAAGTGCACTGTATGCATATTTTATCTATCGGAGTAATCAGCTGACAAAAATGATTTTGTTTATAGCTAAACAAGTGTTCGTATTGGGTTCCTCATTAACTGACTTAATCAACTTACATTGGGATGCCAGCACACATCCTCTTCTCTATCGTGTGTAGGCTAGCCCTGAAATAACCAATAGATGTTATTGGCTGTTTTCAGTCATGATTCTCAGTGATGTTAAGACCTAGCTCTAAGAGGTTCTATAATCCTAATAGAAAAAAATAGCAAACAGAGGCAGAAGTGCACCTGAGTGAATTTCAATTTGTTCATGAAGCTGAATATAATGAGTTATATATGTGCGTAGTATTTCTTGTAAATTGAAAGTTGCCATCAGTAAAATACTACTACTCAGCAGAGCCACAAAGCCTCTATGCTTGAAATTGTCTTTAACTGAAGTCAAAGACCTAAAACCAACTCTCAGGGGCTATGGAGAGTTGATATATAGTTGAAAAGCTTAGTCACTTTCTAGCTATGTCATAATGTGAAGGGCACTTGAAGTCTCTCGTCCTCAATTTTCTCTCTTGTAAAGTGGGGATAATAATAATTGCATATGGTGATATTGAGGAATATCAAGATTAGAGGGTAATAGTGAGGATTAAATGAGTTAATTTATATGAAGTACTTTGAACATTGTCTCGAACATAATAAATGCTGTGTAAATGTTTGCTAATATTGTTTTAGGGATGTTGCAGCCACTCTATGTGATGTATCAAACACTAAAACTGTGCCAAATAATACTCTGAGCAAACTGTGTTAAAGTCATTTTATTCTTTTTATATGGAATAAAAATGGTCACTTCTAATGGTACTGTGTTAATTTAAAATAACTATTCAATTTTATGCACCCTATGGAATAGGCCATAAGTTGTTTTTTAAAAATAAATCCCAGATGGCATTTATCTCTTTCATATAAAATACTAGGGGAAAAAAGGGGTATTTTAATTTTAAAACAAACAAAACACAAAAGTCAGAATGCTAGATAAATGGGGCATGATTTTTATGACTAATAGGTTCTGGGTACTCTCAATTTTCTAATAATCATCTTATTCTTTGGCCAATAATTTCTAAATTCTGTTGCAAAGAAATAAGCTTTTAAGTGTTTTAGGCTAAAAGTTTACTCTCATTCATATATAATTATTGAGTTAATTTTGGAAAGACAGGATATATTTTTTTTTAATACTGTTTTTAGTGTTACTCAAGTGATGAACATGTTTTTTAATAATAGGTGTCAGTGCATGTTTTCTGTAAAGGGCCAGACAGTAAATATTTTGGGTTAGATACAAATATAAAAAGGGACATACAGTCTTTTTACAACTATTCTGCTGTGGCAGTGTAGCATGAATTCAGCCATAGACAACACAGAAATGAATAGATGTGGTTTGTGGGCCAGTAACACTATATTTAGAAACAGTCAGCAGTAGGATGGATCTTGTCTATGGTTCATTGTTTGTTGACCCCTATTTTATGGGATTCCTTTTTTCTTTTACTAGGTTAAGTGATACATACACACATGTATAATCAGAATTTGCACACTTATGTATACATGGGTACACGTGCACTTGAAAATCCTGACGATGAAGTGCAAAAAAAATTTGCATTAAGGAATTTATGGGAAATAAAGAATTTAAAGGGATATAAAGTCTGATATTTTATTCAGCATTCATTGACTAAGTACCCAAAGACTTTTTATCAAGACAAGGTCCACAGCTGGTCTGCCATTTTATTTTTGTTTTAAAATCAACTTAAAAGGTTTAATTTGCTTTTAATGAAAGCTACTCTTAAAATTTTTTTTTTAAAGAATATTTTTTTAAGATTTATTTTATTTATTTATTTTTTTATTGTTTTTGACAGAGAGAGAGAGAGAGATACAGAGACAGAGAGAGAACTGAACTGCGGGAACTCTCTAGTTCAGCATATGGGTTCGCATGGGCCGGGGCCGGGATTTGATCCTTGGTCCCCGGCGTTGCAAAGTGAGCACTTAACCCACTGAGCCATCCTGGCTTCCCAATTAAAATTTTTAATCTTAAGTTTTTGTGTATAATAATGTTATGTAAGTATCTCATATATATATATATATATATATATATATATATATATATGTGTGTGTGTGTGTGTGTGTGTGTGTGTGTGTGTCATATATAAATATGTTCCAAATTTGAGAACCGCTGAACTAGACTTAAGAAGAAAAAAACTATTCAGAGATCTGAGCAGTCAATTATTTTTTCCTAAAATAACTATCAGATTATTTGTGGGGATGAAGAATTCTTACAGAATAGTCTTTATTTCAAAAAGGATCAAGCCTCTAACTTTAATATGCATTAACAGACTTGTTCTTTGCTGCACATTATGTGAGAATGTTTATAGATTAATCATGTAAAAACACTTATTGTAGGACCTGACCCAGTCAATGTTTGTTACTTTTTAATAAAACCCTTGTCTGCTCCATATATCCATACACACATTGTTCTTTGGAAGGTCATAGGGAAGAACTGAGCCACCTGCTTCTTGTCTTTCCAAGTTTTCATTTCCTACTGGGTCTTGAAAAAGAGTTGATAGCTGTCTATCACAGTTTGAGTCTTAGGGCTCCTTCTTTTTATAAAGTAACATCTTCCTTGAGAATATGATGAGGTCTACCCTTTCAGGGTTGAAATCATACAGGCCCTGGTTTAAAAAAACAGTCCTCTCCATCCTGTGCTGGGAGAATCAATACAAACTGGGCTAGCGTCCCAATCCTTAAAGCTTACTGGTTATAATTTACAATTTACTAGGATGAATATATAATCTTGGGAGAGAATACAAATACTTATTACCTATTAGCTGAAAACAATTTAAGCAATTTAATACTTTATTTTTTCTTGAATATAATACTTAAGTACCTTCTTCACTGGAATGAAGTTAAAAAGTGAGAAAAGTATGCAACAATTAGCATTTTCACTGGTTTATTCCAAAAACCTGAAGGATGCCCAATTATAAATACTCAATATATAAACCACCATGAAATTTATCTCATGGTTTCATAGTGACCCAATATAAAAGGAGAAAGACACAAGTTGAATTTGGTATTGATTTACATGATGTAATTAATGTACATAGATCAAATATTAAATTATTAATTTCTTAAATTAAAAAAAAAACTTTTCATTAAATTTATGGGGGTGGCATTGGTTAGTAAAGCTACATAGGTTTCAAGTGTACAGATCGATAATATATCATCTGTGTATCACATTTTGTGTTCACCCACCAGAATCAATTCTCTTTCCGTCACCATATGTTTGACCCTCTTTACTCTCTGGTAACCACTGAACTATTATGTGTCTGTGAGTTTTTATTTCTTTGTTTATCTTGTTTATATATTGCTTTCGGTTTTATAGCCCAGAGATGAGTGAAACCATATGGTTCTTAACTTTTCTTTTTTTACAGAAAGAACTCAGAAACTATTATCAACCCTTTGAGAACACAACAAAACGAACTTTTGATCATTTTACTGCTTCTTTGAATTGGTAAGCCCCATTCATCCTCTCTACAATGAAAGAGTTGCTCACAATTCGGAAATATAACTGTTAACCATATTTAAAATAAACAAATGTCAATTTATTTTGATAAGAGATAAATACACATGAATTCTAGAGTTAATAAAGTTAGGATTATTAAAATAGCACTTAACATTTTGAACAATTTAATAGTAATTGAATGGAAAAGTCTTTGTTTTTGAAATGAAGATTTAACTAAGCCCATTACTCCTTCTATGGCTAACAAGACTAATAGTATTTTCTCAGCATTCACTATGCACCAGACTTCAACATGCATGACGTACTTTGTATAAATTAAAAACTATTTATTCCTTACAACAACACTCTGAGTAGATACAGGGTTTATTCCCATTTTGCATATTAGAGGCATGAGGCAGTAAGCTAAGGTTGTATATATATCTCTGGGAGCCCCAGACCCTGGAAAGAACACCAGCCCCAGTTGCTATTATGGGAGGGCTTCATGTTGTAGTAGAAATGTCTAGCAATCAGATTCGCCTATGTTTTGAGTTGGTTTTATCTGAATTTATGGAAGAAAAAAAAATATATTTATACTAAAAAAGCCATAGTAGGCAAACCTTTATTTTATGTTTCTAAATTATATGCTACTTTACCATTGTTGCATGAGTAAAGGAATGTATGTACTTAGTTTACAAGTAGAGAGAATTTGCCTTTATTCTACATTTTTCTTTAAATTCAAAATTCCTAAAATAAAAGCAGAATAATATTGCAGAAAGAATACAAATAAATGATTATTTTTGTAGAAAATGGAGAATACGTTTTAAGTTTTTTTTATTAGAAGTATAGACTATTCAATCTTAAATTGACAATGGAAATATAAGTTTTCCTGTTTTTGTCTTTATTATTTTATTTTAATCAAGAAAAATTACAAAATTTTCAAAAAGAAATATATAAAATTTTAATAAATACCTAAGTATCAACTGCATGGATTAAGCCAGTGCAAACATTCAGCTTTGTTCAATTCTTTTTTTTAATTATAGTTACATACAATATTGTATTAGTTTCAGGTAGACAACATAATGATTAGATATCTATATACCTTACAAAGTGATCACCACCTGTGAGAATCAAATCTTTTCTAAAGAAATAAACCGTAACAGAATGAGCAGAAGCTCACCCTTGTTCCCTTTCCTTTCTTCCTAGAAGGCATTCCAATCCTGAAGATAATATAACCTTTCTTTCCTATGTGTGTTCTAATATATTAATGACATGTATGTGAAACAACATGCCATATAGTTATTTATATCTTAAAAGGCTACATAAATAGTATCATACTGTAGATATTCTTTTGCAGCTTGCCTTCACCTAATAAGAGCCCCATCCGTATTGATACAGGAAGAACTGGTTTATTCATTCTCTCATAAAGTTGATTCATTTTAATGTTCATCTGGCACTTAGTAGTATTTAATATTTCTTCTAGATAACTTCCAGCATTTTCAAGATTTAATGCAAAAGTGGCTTAATCATGACTATTGAAGCATCTCTAGGATTTGTGTATAAGAAATCCAAAGTTCTTAATATGTAATATTATGTTTCATTTTTTCTCATTAGAAAAAAACACTTTTTTATTGGCTATAAGGATCTTGCTAACTAATTGAATTCATGATTCACTGTTTTTGCCATAGCAC
This sequence comes from Craseonycteris thonglongyai, assembly GCA_004027555.1. Classification (NCBI taxonomy): domain Eukaryota; kingdom Metazoa; phylum Chordata; class Mammalia; order Chiroptera; family Craseonycteridae; genus Craseonycteris; species Craseonycteris thonglongyai. The sequence continues at coordinate 25,823 of PVKE010020343.1, forward strand.
AGTAATTGAAATCTGTTTTATTTCCCAATAGATGAAATATTGACTATTCCCAAATACATTGTAAATATTACCTTTGGGATTAAAAGATACACAAAAGAAAAACAGTTTTGTTTGCCCAGTGTTAATTGCTTATATTCCATTGAAAAATCATGAGAGAAACTGTTTTAAAAGAAAGGATTTTTTTTCTAATTTTATCTAACAGTTAATTCTAAAATTTAAGGTACAAATACTACTAAACAATGGTAAGGTGTATATATGTAGAATCTTTCATAACTTTTATTTTCTGAAGCAAGTAAATTACTACTCTGGCAGATTTTGGGGAGGAAGAAGAGATAAACTAACCTTTGCTGGACAAATATGAGTAAATGCAAGATTGTATGTAAACCTCACAGGTCAGCAGTGAATTGCAATTTTGCAGATGAAGAAATTCAAGCCCAAATACGTCATATAACTTACTTAAGATTATATAGTGACTACAGAGCCTAGATTGAAACTCATCACCCTCAGACTCCAAAGCTATCCTGCCTACCAGGAGAAAAATTGGGAAAACCTAACCTATTTAACACATAAATAGCAATTTCATTCATTCCACCTATGTTGATTTAAATTCTTTCATGTGAGGGAAAGGAGCCTAATATTAGAAAAGGAAAGAAGACACAATATCTACCCAGAGCCAGAAAACAGGCTATTGGGAACAACAAAGGTTCATTCACTGATAACATAAATGTAACTATTTAATTAGATAATCTCTATTTTGTTTTGTCTTGACATTGTTTACCAGGTAATTACCTTTGTAATTGTTTGCCATGCCAATTATATTAAATTTTAATAGGATAATAGGGGTGAAAATGCTTTGTAAATGACAGTCTTTTCAGTCATTTGGTAATATTACCAATTATTCTGTAAATTTTACAATTGAAAATTCCAAACCTAACTTATGTAATTCTAAATGCAAAGGTTGATCTATCTCTCTAAAGTTTAAGTCTTCATACAATACCAGCATCTCTTTGACACAGAAGCCCCAAGTACACATAGAATAGTAAAGAGCCCTGACCACTGGTTTCTTCCCAGGCCTCTAACACCTATTAGAAATGTTAACTTTCTTAAGCCACATGGCAGAAAATAGTACTAACATCATGCCTGTCCAGAATCTGATCATTTCTCATTATTTCTACCTGTATCATTGGAATCCACTCTCTTTTGCCTTGATTACTTCAGTAGCCTCCTCAGTCTTGCTCATCTATAGTCTCTTGTTCACTTCGTGTGATCTTATATAAATTTTAATTGATAATGAGTCTCTTGTTCAAAATCCACCAATGACTGTTTATAGCAGTCAGAGTAAAATCCATACTATATAAACCAGCATCTTCTACCTTCCTGACATCTCAGCATCTGCTCCTACCACTGTGAACAGAGACTGAGTCTAAATCGGTGTCTTTATCTTGGTGGACCCTTCACTTGTTGATGGATTGAGTAGGTATGCAGAAGTTTCTATGGAATGGTACTGAGCAAACACAATTGTCCCTGACACACCTCAGTGATAGTTACTGCCTTTTTAAAGATTCCTTGTGTTTGTCTTAGTAGAGTGCACCACTTCTGGAATGCTGAAGAGCTTTCATGGATGTTGTTGACACATGACACATTAGCATCATGACAAAACTTTATTCTACAGATGTGTAAAATGCAATTGTAATTTGTAGTATCAAAAATAGATAAATTAGGAACAAATTAGTGGGGTGGAAATGAAAAAATAATTTTAAA
>PVKE010020344.1:0-27586 GCA_004027555.1 Craseonycteris thonglongyai
CCATGGCGCCCACGGACACAGGGTTGGGAATCCCTGCCCTAGAGTATTGAAGTCAGGCAGTGATTACATTTTTCTTAGAGTTATGCTTTTAATTCCCCCCCGTCCCCCACCCCAGATAGGTACTCCTCTGCTCTTATTTGATCAGCAGGGAAGAGCACATTTTAGTGAGGAGGAAATGGAGAACATGACCCATTGAAGTCTGCAAATCTTGATTCCTAGAGAATCTGTCATGTGGAGGAGAGTTAGAGATTAGGTTGACCTTCCTCAGCAGCTTCTTAGGGAAAAAAAAAATTAAAATAACTCAGGGAAGGCCACCTCCGAGTCACTACTGTACAATACCCCAGGAAGCACAACACTAATAGGAACTCAAAAGGAGAGAAATTGAGATGATTAAAACCACCAAGCCCGCAGGCAGAAAATTAGCATTAGAAAGCCCCCAGCCTGCTCTGTGGTGGGCTGGGTATCACTCCAGGTTTAATAACAATCAAATGAGCGTGAAAAATAAATTGAACTCTGTACAATGAATCAGGCTTCTCCTAGAGATGCAGTTTAGGTACAACTCATTTATGAAATGGTCATGTTTCTTGTGTTTTAAAAAACATTTTTGTACCAATTTCATCGTAAGGACTGGTGCTAACTCACTCAGAGAGAAACATATACATAAGACAAAAGGCAATTACATTTAGTTTTATGATTGCACAGTTAACTAGAATTTTTACTTTTGGGTTAGTTAATCTTTAGTTACTAATAGTGGATACATGAGATGTGACAGTTTTTAGGGCTATCCAAGTGTTTTGTTCTCCAGGTGGGATTATACATTCCTTCTGCTATGTGATTTGCTGTGGCCCATGTAATCTGATACAATCAGTGTAGCCTTGGAGAGCCAGTATGTGGTAAACCCTGTCCCTGTCTCTGTCCCACAGTGACATGTGGATGTGGAGGGTTTGTCATCCTGAGTCCCTGAGTGAGAATAATATGGGACAGAGCTGCTGCTGAACTGAGAGACTGCTATAGCAAGAGTGAGAGTACATTTATTGTTTATTTTTATTTTTTTGGTTTACCAGTCACTCTGATTTAGGGCTCATTTGTTACTGCAGCCCCATGTAGCCCACTCTGACAGATATGCAGGCTTTCTCCAGCATATAGGGCAGTGGCAAAATTGCCTGATGAAAACCAATAATGACAATGTAGCTGGAGAAAGTATTCGATTAAAAAGATCACTTAACTTTAACCTAACCTCTTCTCAATGCTCTGCAGTCAGATAAGTGCAAATCTCTCTAGTGGCCGAAACTCTTTCCTAGCACTTTGTGGAACCTCTCAAGTCTTAGAAATGAATAGATTGATCTGGGGTCCAGTGGGGGAAGATAATGAGATATTCAGTGTGGAAGGCCATGTAAATGGAGGGAGGGTCAGGTTTACCGGAACAGATTTTAGGAAAAATCCTAACAGTTCTATAAAATGAATTGCGATGATTTCTAAATCAGTTCTTAAATTTGAAAGTCCAATAAGTTTATGCTTCTGTATATAAAAATGTATTGTAATATGAAACTGTAAGACTGACCAAGAATCAACTTGTGTGAACAATGGAAACACCTCTAGCCTAATTATACAGTCACATTATGTAGATTCTCCACAGTCACTTCTGTGAAATTTCACAGATGTCTTGTCATCCTAACCGTAATAGCCTCAAGTATGAATGAACTCCATTAAAACAACACTATGTGTTAAAGCCCCACATTAGTTCCTTGGAATATTATTATAGTGACTCTAAAAAATCACTAAAATTTCTGTATTCTCTAGACTCATACTTTACCTTAACAGTAATTAAGATGATGTGAGGTGAAGCCGGGATGGCTCAGTGGGTTAAGCACTCACTTTGCAGCCTGGGGACTGAGGATTGAATCCCGGCCCCGGCCCGTGTGGACCCATATGCTGAACTGGGGAGTGCCCCCAGTTCGGTTCTCACTGGGTGAGACCCCGACCCAGTTCATGCCCTGTGCAGCCCCATGCCCACCTGTGGAATGAAACTATGTGGAAAAACCAATGATATGCAGTTATGGAGACTGTTCTGGGCCCTCCCCCTTCTCTCTGTCTTTGTCTCTGCATCTCTCTCTCTCTCTCTGTCAAAAACAATAAAAATAAATCTTAAAAAAAAAAGATGATATGGTATGTGCTTAGGATGCATTGAAACCATTTTGTTCATAGCCTAGTAATCACATTAGAACTATCAGTCAGTGTTCCTTTAGCTCTGGATATTACTCATTTTCAAATAGTCATGTTTTCCAAAAATTTATTTTGACATCCACTTTTCCTTAATTGTTATTTGGTATTTTGGTTCTTAAACTTGGCTTTAACCTTTGGAGATGCCACTTCCAAAACATATGTGTACTTGTTCTTGGCTCTAAAAACATTTGCAGCCTTTTCTACTTCCCATTCTTCTAGATCTAGAAAATAATGATAAGATCAAAGAAAAGTTGATAAAGTGAATAGAATTTCTATAAACTTCACATCATGCAGAACTTATGACTTTCTTCTCTAGGCCCCTACAGAAATTTCTTCATACTCTATCAAATATTCCATTGCATGGTATACATGTGTGGGTTGTGTTCATACAAGATTATAAAAGCCAATGGCAATATCTGTTTCTGTTTGTTTTGTTTTTCAAGTGCCTGGTACTGAGTGTGGCTCCGAGGAGGAGTTTAAGAACCAATTTGTGACTGAAAGAATGAATACATAAATGGATAGTCCATCTCCCAACTAGATTTAAGTTTCTTAGAATTCAGGATGGTATCTTACACTTCATTGAATCCCTTCTTTAAACATTACATAACATTATCAGAATGGTTTATTTAGAACATGAGAGGATGAGGAAAAGAGAGTCCCATCTCAATTTTTTGTTGGGCTGTACTTAGATGTACGAATCTTAGTTACTCTTTTTCTTTTTCTCTGGAAAAAGCAGCACACATAGAATCATTTATTGAATGATATATGAAACTCAGAGAAGTTTAGCTTTTTGTACATGGTCACATGAAACCATACCACAGTAGAATACGCTTGGGGATACAATGAGTTTCCTATCTGATCTGAATGTCTTAATCTGTAAAATAAAATACTCTTTTTTTCTTTGACAATGGGCAGAGAGAAAAAAAAAAGTAGAATAAAATTATACTTGGTAGAAACCAAAGTTTTATTTATTAGAATATTTGAAAGAAAATTAATTTGCTTCTGGGTCAAGTTTACATAACATGGCCCCCAAGTACTCTGAGACATCTCCAACCAAGAGGCGATATCAGTGTTTCTTTCCCTAGAATACGCATGGGCTTATAATGGCTTCCATCTCTAGGGAGTGCGTCAGAAGTGCTACCATGTTACTTCTGAGCCTAGACCAGGAAAGGCCATGTTGCTTCTGCCTCATTGACAGCAAAACTTGTTCATGGAGTATTGCACTGCCGTGGAAGAAGTCCGACTGTCCCAAGACTGCCACGTGTCAGAAGCTGCGCATACAAGCTTCAGCACACAGCACCCACTTGCTCTCAGCAGGCAGCCAGCATCGACTGCCATGTGAGTGAGGTGTCCTAGCAACCAAGACGCTGAGGCTCCCAATGGCCACAGCCCAAGCTCAAATCTGACTGCAGTTACTTCAACTTACTGACCAACAAAATTGGGAACAACATCAGATATCTATTCCTACATAACAAACACCCCAAAATAGTTAAGTTCGGGGATATTTGTTATAAAAGGATAACTGAAATAGATTTCACTGAGTTTTTTCTACTGTTAATAATTTTTATTGCACTATGGATTTAATCTTTTGATATATTGGCCATTCAAGTTTCAAACAACCTTGGATAGTCCGTGGGATAAATTATCACTAAAAATGAATTTTGTCAATTTGGAAATAGCCTACAATTGGGAAAAAATTAAGTGCAAACTTGTTATTTACTTATAGTGTGACTTATTTATTTCAACTCTGGCCTCAGGCTTCCCCATCAGCAAAACATTGTTGTAAAATAGGAATTAAGTGAATATTTGAACTAGATTTTGATAAGGTCTATTACAGGGGTATACAAACTTTTGGCTTCCCTGGACCACATTGGAAGAAGAATTGTCTTGGGCCACACGTGAAACACACTAACATTAACAATAGCTGATACGCTAAAAAAACAAAACAAAACTTAAAATGTTTTAAGAATGTTTATGAATATGTATTGAGCTGCATTCACAGCTGTCCCCGGCTGCATGCGGCCCCTGGTTGCAGGTTGGACAAGCTTGGTCTGTTATAATACAAAATATGGTGGGCTGATAATGTTTATCAACTTTTTCTGAGAAAAAAAATGTCCTAATGTGTAAAGGCTGCCAATTTCTGTGGTGTAAATACTCCCAAACATGTACAATATTATGTGACATAACATCATTGAATGCGTCAGTGGGAAGAATTGCTGACAGTTGACTTTCACCACCCAGTACAGGGTGACTCCAGCCTATCACACTACATCTTTACTATTATGGTCCTTGCAAGTAAGATGGCTATTGAGACTGTCATGAATTATTCTCATTCCCAGCATCTTGACTCTTCTCTGAATTTTTAGAATTGATTATCTGTGCCTTTCATTTGACATTTAACTGCATCTTTAGCTTAGGTATATTTCATATTTATATCTTATTTTTCATTTAAAATTACTTTGTAACTTTGATATTTATATATCTTGTTTTTTAAGCTAGAGCATAAGTTATATAAGAAATATTTTGTGTTTTACTCTCAGTGTCTCCTCCACATCTTGCCCTTTTCCAGTAGATGCTTGTTAAATACTTTTCAATGTATAAGTAATGTGTATTTTCTTCTTTCCTGTGCTGAATCAGTTCAGCTTTATATTTTTATTTATGTCTAAGGTGACCAGATTTTAACATTGGTAAAGCGGGACACCATTGACCGGGCGGGAGGGGGTTCTTGATTAAAAATTTGGTCTATCTCCCGCCGTTCCCTAGCTTGTCGTGCATTCTTTCCAAAAATCGAGACTTTTTTAAAACGCCGTGGGATGTGGGACAAATCGTTAAAAATTGGGACTGTCCTGCCAAAAGCAGGACGTCTGGTCACCCTATTTATGTCCATAGCTGACAAACAATAAGCGACCAGTTTTACTTACAGTTATTTTAAATTACAGATTTTAAATATAATAATAACAGGGGCAGAGATTGAGTAAAAGGAAAATTTGGGACAATTTTATATTAAGATGAATTCTTCAGGAAATTGGTTCACAGTGTAGCCTACATTCTTCCAATGTAAGTGATCAGACTGTAAAACATTGACAGCTGCAGATTTAAAGAATAATTTACCATTTCACTGTTTACTGGTTTAATCTGATTATAAAATATACTTCAAAACAGCCGGTTCATTTTTGTTTCTAAGAAATGAAATATTAATATTGTTGAGTGTTCATATTATGCAAGTGACTATCAATGTACAGTATAGTATTAATTACTAGCTGAATCCATGGGAAGAACAAAAAGCGATTGTTTGATTCAAAATACAAAGTTGGAGAAATTTATACGTGTGTGTATGTGTTTATTTCCTATTACTCTAATATCCTGCATCAAGAGATAAACCAGTATTCATCAGAATGAACTAGTTTTATGGGAAATCAGTGCAATTCAACATCCTTTCCCAAATTGGAATAATTTATAGAGAAGTAAATTATAGCAATGTTTATCTTAGTCTTCTGAGCATGTGCCAAGAAGTGCCCATTAGTTTTCTCCAGAGGGGGTCAGGACACTAAGAACAAATGTATCTGGAAGAGGGCAAATAACCACAATGTCTCCACAAATAACATTGACTGATAGGGTACTCATCTTTTCAAGACCAAGAAAACTAAAAAACATGAATCATTTCAATTATACGAGGGGGATCCAAAGAAAACTGGAATTTATTTATAAAAAATTGTGATTTGTTCTTACATGTTTAAGCCTCAGTAACCTTGAAAGTACTCTCGTTTGATGCAATACACCTATTGAGATGCTTATTCCTCTACTCAGAACAGTCTTTGAACTCATTGATTTTGATGCCTTTTAGTGCTTCTTCTATTTTTTGTTTCAACTCTGCCTCATTTCCCAAACATTTCCCTTTGAGGACTTTTTTCATCCAATTAAAAAAACAGTCGCTCAGGATAAGAGCAGGTGAGTAGGTTGGGTGGGGCATGGGGGTCACTGTGGAACACTCAGTGCGGTGTGGGGAGGTGCGTTGTCATGCTGCATGTTTTTCATGTAAATCACTTATCATGAAATGGGCAAATGCATTAAGTCTCCAAAAGAAATTCACTGAAGCCAAACGCAGCCTCTCACAACACCGTCAGCTGCTAGGTACTTGGATGCAGATGGGTTCCTAGAGCAGTCACCTAGCAGGGGAAGCCTGCCCTCTGGAAGATAGTTCTGGTGTTTTGGGGTTCCCTCTTGTTGTATATGGATGCTCTAAAAATCAGTAAATAACTTTTTCCTCTGATGGGCCCATTTACACTGAATTTGGCTTCATGTGTTAGTGTTTCTCAAGAAGAGAGGAAAAAGTGAAACACTGAGATGTTGTATTTAGAAAGTAGTTTGAAAATTAATCGCAGGATGAGTAAATGCTAGTGTAGGATATATCTCAGCGCTACATCTGGTCTTAAAAATGATTAATAAAAATGAATAATAAAAGATACATATGTACATTTTAAAAAAGAGAGGCTCCTGGGAAGAAGAAAAGGTTGATGGGTCCTTTAAGTATTGGGCATCCATATTCTAATCTTAAAGAGTAACTTTTGGAGGTGAAAAATTATCAGAAAGATGTTGTTAGCCTTATCAAATATGCCTGTCTCTAAAAGATGTTGTAAAAAGTGGAGCAACAGCAGAGGTAAAGGGACCATTTAAACCAGAACAATGGCAGCTTTAGTGGTAACCGGAGCATGTACCTATTACATAATTTCATGGGAATTTTCTGTTAAGACATGCCTGAAACTTTTGACAAAAAGTATCTCTGAACAGTGAAATGGGATCTAGAGTGGAATAGGACTCACTGTTTACTCACAAAATGTTTGTAGTGCATCCTTTTGCCAAACCAACCATATGCCTTAGTTATAAATAAAAAATAAATGACAACCTTCCCCTACCATCTGTTCACATATTATATAATATTCATGTTTATATGTCGCATTATATAAATGTTATATGTATTTAAAAGAGCTAATTCTTTTTAAAGGTTTGTATTAAATGACTAAACTATTAATTCTGTACTGACTTGATTTTTTAGGTGTTTGTCATGGAGAGAAAACTGCTTAATAAGAGACAAATGGTCTGCTGTTTAATATGACTAGAAAGAGATTGAAAAGAAATGCGTTCATATTAACTGGTCTTGAATTTCTCCCTCTTCATCTCTCCACCTCTATCTATCTATCTATCTGTCTATCTATCTATCTATCTATCTATCTATCTATCTATCTATCATCTATCTATCTATCTATCTATCTATCTATCTATCTATCTATCTATCTATCTATCTATCTATCTATCTTCTATCTATCTTCTATCTACCTGTATCTCTATCCCTATCTCTATCTGTATTACCTCTCTGTCTCTGTCTCTATCATCTCAGTCTATAATCTCTGTCTAGGTAGCATAATACTATTCTAAAAAATCTTCTTTTGGTTTTCTAATCCTACTTCAACTCTCCCTTTATAATTCAACAGGCACAGAAAAAGTTGTATTTCCATAGACACTACCAAATGTGTGTTGTTTTTTCAATCAAAATGGGGTAATCACAATTCTTCTCTGGAACAGAGGCAAGTGAATTGCTCAAGCTTTCTGAAATTGGAGCTGGAATATATATAAATTTAAATTAAACTTTCATTTACACATGAACCACTTCTCAACTAGCTCCTTTTGTGCTGAGGAAGCTTACTCGGTAACATTCAAATACTTTATTTCCACAAAATGGCTTGTGGAAAAAAATATCTCAAAGTTGGTCTTCAAAAAATTTTACATGCCTAGCAAGACATAAGCCATATTTAATGAGGAAAAACAACAGATATTTTAAATGGATTTTAAAAAGTTTTCTGTAAGATGAAACATTCACAGTAATCAGAATTTTACTTGGGTTGATATTACCATCTTACTAAACATTTTTTTAATACCTAAATTTGAAGCAAAACAGAAAAAGGTTGTTCTTCAAAAATTACTTTTCCCAGTAAAACAAAGAGAGAGAATGAGAGTGAGAGAAAGAGAGCTAGAGAGAGAGAGAGAGAAAGAGAGAATGAAACCTCATAGAATGGGCAGCCAAATATTTGTTATTTGGCCAAGAAACCAAATCATATTTTGGCATTATTCTACATACAAAACTGATCAAGCCCTTAGCAGGAATAATATGCTGTACCATTTACCAGTCAAAAATTGAGGGGAAGCCAGGACAGCTCAGTGGGTTAAGCGCTCACTTTGCAGCACTGGGAACTGAGGATTGAGTCCTGGCCCCGGCCCATGTGAACCCATATGCTGAACTGATGTGTGACCCCAGCTTGATTCTCACCAGGATGAGCTTCCCATGTGGCAGACCCCCGGCCCGGTTTCCACCTGCACAGCCCCTGACCACCTTTGTGGAATGAAACCATGTTGAAAACTGATGTGTACAACTATGGAGACTGCTCTGGGCCCTTCCCCTTCTCTCTGTCTCTGTCAAAAAATAAAATAAATCTTAAAAAAAAAAAAAAATTGATCCCACTGTCTGCCAACTTGATTGGTCAATGGAAGTGGCCTAGTAATATGCCATTATCATTACTTCAGAAGGAAATCAACTGTGATTGATCAAACTTATAATTGGTAAGCTAAGAGATTAGTTGACTAAATCTTTCTTTATCCAGAATGTATACATGTAAGTTTTGATTTTTACCCTCTTGCTCAGTAAGAGAAATATAACCAGAAACATTAAAAAGCAGTTACTGACATGCTGATGTTTCTTGTGCTGGGTGGATGGTATCGAGTATATTCACCTTCTGAAAATTCATTAAACTTTACAGTTATGATTTTTTCAGTGTTTTTCACAGAACACAAGTGTTTGATTTTCAGGATATCCAATTTATAAGTTTTGAATGAGTTTTAGGGATAGTAAATTTACATGTAAAACATCTTTGAGTACATGTATTATAGTATCTCCAGATAGTCTTTATTTAAATACTGATTCAATATATGATCAAATTAAGGTAACATTCATAAAATAGAATTTGGTAATGCCAACTTTAATTAAAGTATATTTTAGACATTGAGTTTTATGGGAACAGCAATTTTACTTAGTTTTTGCTTTTACTGACACCTCCAAAAGTTTTAGATTTATTTTATTCAATTCCTTTGGGAACCTAAGCTGCTTTCAAACTTCAAACTCCTTTTTAACATCCTAAATCTTAATCTTATTTTTTCAGTAAGTCACCATGAGAGCAGTGTGCTTTTATACTCTTTAATTACTTTCTAATTTATAGAATTTTATTTTGGGACAGTTTTAGCTTATAGAAGAATTGATCTGAAAACACAGAAGTCCCATATACCCGCTCATACCCCATTTACCCCTATTATTAACATTTAACAGTATGGCATGTATGTTTCAATTGATAAACTGATACAGATACATTAATATTAACTAAACTCCATAGCTTACTTAGGGCTCACTCTTTGTACATTCCATGAGTTTTGACAGGTCTATAATAGTATGTATCCATCATTATAATATTACACAAAATAGTTTCACTGTCTTAAAAATTTCCTGTGCTCTACTTATTCATTCCTCCTTCTCCACTAACCTTCAATAACCACTGTTTATACTGTTTCCATAGTTTTACCTTTTCCAGAATGTCATGTAGTTGGAAGCATACAGTAGAGAGCCTTTTCAGAATGGCTTCTCTTACTTAGAATTATCATTTAGGTTTTCTTCATATTTTTTGTGGCTCATTTCTTTTTATTGCTGGGTTATATTTCATTGTGTCCATGTGCCACAGTGACTTAGCCATTTGCCTGTTGAAGGATATCTTGGTTACTTCTTAGCTTTGACAATTAGGACTAAAGCTGCTAAAAACATCCTTGTGTAAATTTTTGTGTGGTGGACATAATTTTTAAGTTGTTTGGGTAAATACCAAGGAGTGTGAATGCTGGATCAAATGGTAAATGTTTTAGTATGTTTAGTTATGTAAGAAACTGCCAAACCATTTTCAAAATGGCTGTACCAGTTTGCATTTTCATCAACAATGAATAAGAATTCCAGTTGCACCATATCCCTGCCAGTATTTGGTGTTTGTCAGCATTCTGAAATATTTGTAGTGTAATCTCATTGTTGTTTTAATTTGCCATCCCCTTATGACATAATTTTTTTTATTATTATATTTTATTGTTAAATTTAATGGGGTGACATTCGTTGGTTGACATAAATTTTAAGCATTTTTTTTATGTGCTTACTGTTTGTATATCTTCTTTGGTGAGATTTCTGTTCAGAATTTTTGCTCGCATAAAACATTTTTTTTTTTTAGTTTTCTTATAATTGAGTTTTAGAGTTCTTTGTATATTTTACATACCAGTCCTTTATCAGATATCCAAGAGATGTCTGAAAAAAAAAAAAAATCAGCCATTGTCAATATAACGAGAATAGTTGCATGGCTGGCTGGATACTTTCCCAACAGCCTTTGTACGTTGAGTGAAGATTTTCTCCCAGTCTGGGCTTATATTTTCATCATATTTTCAGTGTTTCTTTTTGCAGAGAAAACATTTTTAAGTTTAAGGAAGCTTAACTTGTACATTTTTCTTTCTTTTATTGTGCTTTCGGCGGTGTATCTTAAAAGACATCATGAAACCCAAGATCACCTAAATGTCATTCTTCTATGATATGTTCTAGAACAAGCTTGTCCAACCCACGGCCTGCAGGCTGCACGTGGCCCAGGATGGTTATGAATGTGACTCAACACAAATATGTAAACTTTGTTAAAACATTGCGATATTTTTTTGCAATTTTGTTTTGTTGTTGTTTTTAGCTCAGCAGCTCTTGTTAGTGTTAGTGTATTTTATGTGTGACCCAAAACAACTGTTCTTCCAGCATGGCCCAGAGAAACCAAAAGGTTGAACACCCCATTCTAGAAGGTTTATAGTTTTTCATTTATCACAATGTTTTTCCTACCAGCTAGCTATTTTTCCTATATAAACATGCATGATTGATGGCATTTTTAATGGTGGATATCTATAGGAGAAATAATTCTGACTGATGCAGAAATTACAGTTAAGTCATGGATGCATAAAGTTTGGACAAAGTCTTTCAAATAGTTTTTCTTTTTCAAAATTGTTTTGACTAGTCTAAGTCTTTGGCATTTCCATATAAGTTAGAATCATTGGAGGTCAGCTTGGAGGCTGGGTACCACAAAACTGAAGGACAAATTCAGTAGAGAAGATTAGCTTGGTATACACCCCACTCACCCCCATTCTCCCTCCTCCTCCTTCTTCTTTCTTCTTTTGTCATTCATAACCACATACCTAAGGACATGTATGCCCACATACAAAAGTAGGTTAATAGACGAGTAGATCTATTCTACAACTTAGAATATGAAATTTTCTGCAACTTAGCATATGAAATTTCTAATGCGCAAAAACAATTAAAAAAAATAACTTCATTCAGAGCCTAAAAAGACTTCATATCTAAGCGAATGTCACTACATTACTAGAAAAAAATCAAGCTGGTAAGCTTTAGTAAATTAATAGTAATATTTTTCTTAACTGTACTGTTTTGTTTGCTTGGTCAGTTTAGTAGTTTCTGAACATCATACAATAGTTCAAAACTTATTTTAAGAAAATAACACATCCCCTGCATTTGAGCATGTCTTTTCTGCTAATTTGCATGTGAGTCGACTCACAGTAGGGGATGAATAAGTAAATGATTAAATGAAGTCTACACATAGAAACTTCCATACATGTGTATTTTTGAATGGTGCATAGTGAAATAATCTTTTCAAATCTTTTTCAAAGTGTAATTCATGAATCACCACTAAACTTTATAACAAACGTGGATCTTATGGTTCCACCCAAACTCTACTAAATCAGAATCTCAGGGGTTGGATTTGGCATTTACATTTGAGCAAGCTCTTAGATTGTTCATATGTATATTAGTCAAGCTGTTGTTTTTTGCAATCTTTTCCAAATTTAGCAAAACCCCATTCCCCATATTTGCTCTAGACATGGACCTTTTAGGATGGGATTTCCTCGCTTGGGCTGGACTCCTTTGTACTGTGTAGCCACAACCTGGATGATAATGTGCAGGTGTGTGTGTCCCCTGCTGGGCGTAATCACAGTACTGCGTGTCTGTTGGAGCCCTTGAAGGTGGCCTCATTTTCTGTGGGAGGAGAGAATCTGTAAGCTGGGATGTTGATGCAGGCCTAACAAGTCAATGCAAGCCTCAGTGCCATGTGCTGGTTTTAAATGCTCTTCAATTTCAGACGTTTCCTATTTCTCTTTAGTGAAAAGAGTAAAGTGCCTTTGACCAAACAGCTCCCTTTGTTTCAGAAAACTGTGCATTTATCTCAGTGTGGCCAATCAATGATTTCCAAAAGACTTATCTTTTTTTTTTTTCTTTTTACTTTTATGAGGCAGTCAGAGGCTAAATTCAAAAGGATTTGGAAATGTCAAATCCTTGTAATACAAACTCGGTTGGCCTCAGGGCCTGAGATCAGAACCATAACTTACGATGTTTACAAATTATATCATTTGGTCTAGTGTGCTAACTGTAAACTCACCGATAATTATAGTTGAGAAAGAATTACGGTCAGCCTCCTTCCTGTTTTTCTCCCTGGTGTCTGAACTGTCATGACATATGGATTCTTCATCAGCCCTCAAATCACACAGAGGGCTTCCCTACAAGCTAGTCTTGAGATCAATAGGCAGCTAGGCTTTCGGATGAAATATGGAATTACTATGGACTTTTTAAGAGGGAGAGCAAATGATTTCACTAAGTGAATCCCCTCTGTTATTCTAGGACAGTGTATACACATCTGTGATCTTTAATAGAAAGGATAGAAACGTAACATTTTCTTAGGTAACTGGCACATTTAATGTTACTCTTTTCTATAGGCGGTTTTCCCTTTGTTCTTAACCAATTCTCTCCCTTTGAGCTTATCAAGGCACCGTTGAGGACTATAGAATAGATACTTTCTCTAGCACCTCTGTTTCTCCACCCCTACCTCTTCTTTTTCATCTCCCCAATAATTTAGCTTCCATAGCTGTGGTGTATTTTTAATTTGATCTAAACAAAGTATTCTCACTTTAGGACCCTGAGAACAAGAGGAAGGTAGGTAGTGTGTGGAACTTTCAGGCTGGACTCTTTCTTCCTACGCTGCACAGTCGGGAATGCATACATCCAGAGCTGTCAAATAGCCATCAAATTTAGAGTCAAAGGTGTAGCGATTTTGGCTACTTGAACATACAAAAGAAACAACCCTTATCCACTAATTGGCTAAAATAAACAGTAGGTTTATTTTTAAACGATTGCATTGTCTTTGGGTTATCTTGATATAGATACAGTTATAGATATTAGTAACGTATTTTTCCGGGTGCAAGATGCCCCCATGTATAAGATGACCTCTACTTACCTAACCCAACATTAAAAAATCAATACACCAATTACTCCTGTGTATTAGACAACTCCCAATTTTTAGTCTAACAATTTTAGACAAAAGTATCATCCTATACATGGAAAAATATGCAATCTTCACTTCTGGAAAGATTAATAACAGTGTTAGAAAATAAAGGACAAAGAAGAGTAGAGATAAAACAGATGGTATATGTTATTCTGATGAACGTGTTGGTTGACGTGTTAGGAATGCCAGTGCTGTGTCTGTGTGTCCCCCTGCAATGCACGGGCTTTTCTGCCCATGCATTGTTGAGAATTGTCACTGACCACTTTTCTGGGTAGCTGTCATTGATCTATTCCTGATGTGGGCAAGGTCCTGTTATAGATTACAAATCTGGACAATAAAGAGGCCAACAGAACGGAGGACAAGAAAAAATGAGAGTTTGAAGAAAAATGTTATTTTAACATAACATAAAAATAATGACACTTTGTTAAAAAGTTTTGGAAAATAATATGTTTTGGAAATCTTTAACATAATAGTCAGTATTGAGAGAGTGGGGAAATAAGTAAGTTTTTGTTTTCCTCCTATTCCAAAACTCTCGACTAACTCATCAATTGGCAAGACCAGGCAGAACCATCCAGGAAAAGTCAATAGTGAGGCCAGTGGTTCTCAGGCTAGCAAGTCGGATTTCCCAGAGTTCCTTCAATCTCCACCCAGCAGCAGAGCGTAACAAAGGCTTTGCAGGGACCCAGGGAAGCAGCTTGATGGGTACCGAAGAGCTTGCCCAGGTGTTTCTTTGTGTCTTAAATTCATAGTCAGTCCCTAAGCACCCAACACTTGCCAAGACCAAAGACTGTTCCCTTCCTTCTGTGTATGCATTTTATAATACATTTTCTTCTTCAGGGGCTAACTTAGTGTTCATTATAATTTGATACAATGTGTAAAAATTGTGACTTTTCTGTATTCCAAAACACTTTCCAAACGTCTGGTGATTGCCCTGTCTTCTATCATCAGTGTAATAAGAGGGACTTCATCATATTTTATTGTGTCATTTTATTTTATGTGGTGGGTAATGCTGACATGTATTTTTAAAATAATTTATCTCAAGGTTACCACTGGTGAATTTTCTTTTTTAGGTTGAAACTATTTCTTATTTGATTATCAGCTTGGTTTTTAAAATACCACAAATCTCACAGAGTTCAATACTGCTCTATTACTTTGACTTCCTTTTTTAATCTATAGAAATAAAAAATTAGATAACAATGCTCTATCAGAATATTCTATGCATATTGATATTTCTCAAAAGTATGCTCTTATTCTTCAGGCCTACTGTAATGAAAATATGGAAAGAGCTTCTGATTTCTTTGAAAAAAAATCAATGAAAATATCAAGACAAGGCATAATGTCAAGGAAGTCCAATAATCAGACCACAGCTAATGGCTAAAAACTCCTGAGGTGGCAAAAATGAAGTTTTATGTCTGTTCAGGTTACTAAACAAAAGACTGACTGATCTTCAACCAAAGTGAAAATAACCTAGAAT
This sequence comes from Craseonycteris thonglongyai, assembly GCA_004027555.1. Lineage (NCBI taxonomy): Eukaryota > Metazoa > Chordata > Mammalia > Chiroptera > Craseonycteridae > Craseonycteris > Craseonycteris thonglongyai. The sequence continues at coordinate 15,145 of PVKE010020344.1, forward strand.
TTATTGTACACCCTATCAGGCTTTCTGAAAGGTCATCTAATTAACATTTTACATTAACTCTACTCTTCACCTTGACCCTGAAACACCCCAAGTAGGTTGCAGCCTATTTTAGTTGCAATTCATAATGATTATTAATGCAAATAAACAGAAAGCTAGCAAACAATGCAAGAAAGGAGAACTCTTCCCTTATGCTGGAGACATGAGAAGAGATAAAGACATTGAGAAAAGAGCTGGATTTGCGGTGAGGACAAGGTAGAAACTGTGGAGTTGTTCATATACCCTGATGCAGACAAATGCAAGTTAGTTCCAGAATTCTTAAGTAGGAATCATCAGAGGACAGAGTTGGACTGCCCTCAGAGAAAAGGTAGTTCTGAGGCTTGATTTTATTAGATCACCTTAGGTGTATTTGCAGAGTTGGCTGCATAAATAAGTGGAAAAGATGCTTATAGGAGAAAATGTAGTTGTGAAATAAAATGTTTCCTATTTTGCTTATCACAATGGTTCAAATTCCATCCCTATTGATCTCCCTCCGAAATGCTGTGTTGTTGGTGTATAGTAAGGGTCAGCATCAAGTACAGAAGTACAGAAGGGACGAGACACATCAAATGATGACTAAAAAGTCAATGAAATATTTAACACACCTATTACTTCAACATATTTATGTTGGAGGAGGGGAAAGAGGAACAAGGTTGAATTCACTTATTTTTATTAAACAAATATTTACTAAGTACTCAATATGCACAAGGCCATGTGTTAACAGAAAGAGCAAATGCTAAAACATGACTCCAGCCCCCCAGCTTTAACTTTTATAAGTCTTTCCTAATTTCTATATTAAAGAGACAGCTGCACAGAGTAGAGAATTTTCTATTTTCACTTTTATTGTCTTAAATCTTAGCATAAACGACTCATTCCTACCCCCACTCAATAATACACCCCCACCCCCTTTGGATCTGATTCTCTTTAAGCCTTTTATCAAAGTTTATTCCAAGATCTGTATCTATCTTTATTACTGTGGGAGGAATAGGGGTTCAATGTAGATGGGTGTCAGGAGCACCCCAAGTTCTCCCTTTCAGCATCTCCTCTCTGTGAATTGCTTTCTCCACATCATTCTGTTCCAGTTGTTTTGCTGATTTTTTTTCTTTTGTTTTTAAAATTTTATTTTTTAGAAGAGTGTTAGATTTAAACAAAACTGAGAGGGTGGTACAGAGATTTCTCATATACCCACTGCCTCTATACATGCATAGCCTCCTCCATTATTTACATCACTCACCAGAATGGTTTTGTTTGTTTGTTTTTGTTTGAACCAAGGATGAACCTACATTGATACATCATAATCACCCTAAGTGCATAGTTTACCTTACGGCTCACTCTTGAGGCTATTCTTTCTATGAGTTTGGACAATTGTTAATGTCATATAGCCATCATGTTAATATCGTACATAATATGTTCACTGCCCTAAAAATCCTCTGTGTTCTGCCTATTTATTTCCCCTGCTCCCCTGAACTCTGGACAACCACTGATCTTTTTACTGTTTTCATAGTTTTGCCTTTTCAGAATGCCATATAATTGAAATTATATGGTACATAGTATATTGGCTCCTTTCACTTAGTAATATGCATTTAAGTTTCTTTTACGTCTTTTCATGGCTTGATAGCTCATTTCTTTATAGCACTGAATAATATTCCATTGTCTGGATATAACAGTTTATTTATCCATTCACCTACTGAAAGACAATTTGGTTGCTTTCAGGTTTATTTATTTATTTTTAATTACAGTTGACATACAATATTATGTTATTTTTAGGCAAACAATATAGTGATTAGACATTTATATGCCTTAGGAAGTTATCATCCCAGTAAGTCTAATACCCATCTGACACCATACACAGTTATTATGATATGATTCACTATAATCCCTGTTTTGTATTTTACATCCCTGTGACAATTTTTATAACTGGCAATTTGTACTTCTTAGTCCTTTTCACCTTTTTTATCCTACCCTCAAAACCACTTCCATTTGGTGACACTCAATTTATTTTCTGTATCTATGTTTGTTTCTGTTTTGTTTGTTTGTTTTTTAGATTCCTCATATAAATGAAGTCATATGGTTACTATAAATAAAGCTGCTTTTAAAAATCTTTGTGCAGGTTTTTGTGTGGCCATAAGTTTTCAACTCCTTTGGGTAAACACCAAAGAATGTGATTGCTAGATCATATGGTAAGAATGTGTTTAGTTTTGTAAGAAGTGGTCACACTATCTTCCCACGTGATTCACATTCTTTTGCATCTTCACCAACAATGTATGAAAATTCCAGTTGTCCCTTGTCCTCCCCAGCATTTAATATTGTCAGTGTTTTGGATTTGAGCCAATCTAATCGACCGGTAGATAGATACAGCTCATTGTTGTTTTAACTACCTCTGTGTTTACATGGACATATCCATTCACTGCTTTCAATGTGGAAGAAACTTCACAGAAGGGAAGGTGTTCTGAGTTAGATTCTGTCTTCTAAACACTTAGAAAATGGTATCATTATCATGCCTTCATATTCCAACACACACTGTGGACCACCTAGACAACAGTTTTGTTGACAGCTGTTTGAAATTCTACAGGAGGGAAGGGCTAATGACATCAACCTATAGCAAGTTGCTAGTATCCCGGAAGAAAATAGAAAATTATGTGCCTATTGGACATAACAGCTAATGTGTTGATTGTAGGGTCTACACATGGCTAATTGACTAGCAGTTATTTCATAAATAATCATCCTATTTTCTCTTCTTCTGCCTTTCCCTCATAAAGGCTCAAAGTATAGTCAGTCCTAGGTATCTAGGACAATAAACGTGCCTGGTAAATTGTGAAGTGGTATGGAATTTTAATATAATTATTAAATTCACAAATAGGGCAGGGAACAAAGCAAATTTTTTATCCTGCAAAGGAAAGACATAAATATTTCAGAGCCAAAGCAAGACAAATTCAGATATTTTATTGTTCTTTTCAAAGTAGTAGAATACAGGGTTGGTGATTCAACATAATCAATTCAATTGAACAAAATAAAAACAAGCTTCATGTGCCAACATCATCAAGGTCAAGGTGGCCAGAGAGCCCTACCATCTAGGTGATGATTCTGAGTCATTCTTCCACCTTCACAACAAAAACACCTTGCAACTTTGTCTGGGGTAGTCTCTATCCCTTATGTTGAAGTGCCTTAACCCCAATTAAAATTAAGGTTTGCCTGAGAAAGTGTAACCCCTGTAACTTTTAGTAGTAAGTTACTCTGAATGGAAAAGGAGGGTCTGACCGAGAAAATTAACTGAGGAGTGAGGGCAGAAAAAGGTCCACACTGGAGTCAGTGTAGTATTTTTTTTATGAAAAAGAGCCATGGGAAATGATGGAGAGGTGTGGTTTGGCCAGTTTTTCTCAGATCCCTGCAGGAAGTCTATGTGTATATACAATATGTGCAGGCCTATATAGGGATGTGCACAGGGATGTCCAGGGAGTTACAAATTCAGGGTAAAATGTCAATACCTTAAAGGCACAAAAGGACATGAAGGATAAGATAGTTGGGTATAAAAAGAATGCACCCGTAAGGAAACCAATTTATTGCGAACTTTCTGTGGTAAAAATGATAAGCTGCCCTGGAGATTTCCCGTTCCTAATAAAGTGCTGTTGCCAGGGCATGGCTGTTCTACCACTGTCTACACATCCAAGTCTCACCCCTAATATTTAAGTAGGGTCAAGTGACTCAGTCCTGCTCAATGGAATATGGGCAGAATTGATGATCATGACTTAATAAGCCTCACCGTATAAAACAAAATCATATATACAATCTTCTATTTTCTTTATTCATGCCAGCTAGATGTTGCCTCCAAAGTTAACCTCTTAAACCATATGTTGAAGGTTTGGTCAGCCTAGACCCCTCTGTCCTTCATTACAGCTGTGGACTGGACTTTCTGTGAGTAAAAATTAGATCTCTGTTTAAAGTCATTTGGGGCCTGTGTATAATATGCCTCTGTGTCTTTTCTTATATATCAAGTATCCCTTTGATTCACAACAGAATCCACTTGTAATGCTTTTCTGTTTGTGGGTGATGGGAGAGAAATCTTTAGTGTATTAGTCTTCTCTCCCCAAAAATTCAACCCAAATCTTATGGACCCAAAGAGATCACACATTGCATTCGTGTCTGCTAAGAGACCTGTAGCAGTGTCTAGTCAATTGTTTGACAGGTCTCAAGTTTCTTAACAGAGCAGGTCTCTGATAGCCTTTAAAAGGCTGTCCTAGAGAATGGGCTGATCATATGGTAAGGTTCCCAAGTCATCAACAGAGAACTGGGATTTAACTTTAAGAACATCCTGACCACTGTGGTTGTTCTCTAAAAGTCATTCACAGAAGGTAGTGTTAGCCATCATATAATTTTAATGGGATTCTAAAACACAAAAGTGAAGCAAGGAGGTTTTGTTTTGCTTTCTTTTTATTTTAGATTATGTCTTTTTTTTTCTTCTACTCTTGAGAGATATGACAGAGCAGAAGCAGAAATGGCTTATACTTGTTATCTGAATACTCTCCTCCGAAAACTGTGACACACAAGTAACAGCAGGAATAGCCTGACTGAAAAGAAAAGATTTTACTCAAATAAGGATTTATAGTGCAAAGAAACATCAGCAACAAATAGTTTCTCCAGCCACAGCTGGCTTTCCAATCATGACTCTTGAGGCATATTTAATAGAAGATATCTAAATGATTAACTTCACAGTGAGTCAATGACAACATTCAGTCAACTAGAATAAACCTAAACTAAGGGACAGAGAAAATGCTCAAATTAAGAAGAAATCGCAAAAGCCACTGCTGTGGTTCTATTTTTGCAGGATAATTAAACTGATTTAAGAAAATGATGGGATGGAGAGATGGAATTTTAGAGGTCATCTAATCCACCAGTTTTTCAAAAGCCAGTCCTCTAATCTATGCTGGTCTGAGATACTGTTATCACTGTTAATGTCCAAATGAAATAAAATAAGAAAATGAATGAGTTTCCTAATAAAGTATTCAACATGAATTGCTCTTTATCTTATGATTATGTGCTTCCTAATTTTTATGCTAAAATATTCTTTAAAGGAATTTTAGTATAATATTTTTATTGATTGCTGGTTTTGTTTTGTTTTTGGTATCTTTGCCAAAAAAGAAATAATAATAATAATAAAGTAATCCTTTATTCTTAATGTTTTTTAAAAATTGCACTGGTTTCTAAAATTCTGGAAGCCATTCACTTAATTTATTCCCTGTATTTAAGAAGGACTAATTTAAACTCTAAAGCACAGCTCTATATCACATTTTATTTTTCAGAAATGAAGAAAATTTTATAGCATCCCTGGGTAATACTTGTCGAGGCTAACGACATTTCACCATTAGAAATGCTTTTTATTTACCTGTAATATTAATCCCTCAAAGGGAGGTTAAATTACAGACTGCTTTTTCCTGACCAATATCATAGAAATTTAGAACTGGATAAGACATTGAAAAATTTCTAGTTGATCTACTCCTTTTGATGTAGAGATGGAGATAGAGACCCCAAAAATTGGAGACTGGATCTGTATTATAAGGCTGAGTTATTGTACAAACAGCTTCTTAAGTCTCATGTATATTCTTTCCTGTGTACCATATGGGCTTCTTCCTTAAATAGCAGATCCCACTTGCCAGGCAAAACCTCTTCAATTTTTGGCAAGCTTTGGTTGAATCTGAGTTTTATCTAGACTTCTGCCTCTGCTGTAAAAATAATGATCCTCCCTAGAAATTGCATGTCATTTGAATATTAAATTAATTGTATACTCCTATATATGTATCTTATGTACAGAAAGTCTTCATATGAAAAAAATTTGCTGATGGGGGTGTTGTGATGTCTGGGGAGGGTGCCATAATTGTGGTAGTTGGGCTTACTTCATGTGTAGAGACAGGAAGAGAGCCAAAATAAAAATCCCTTTTTCTTAAAATAGCTTACATTTTGGAAAACCTCAATTTCTATTTACAAGTGATACAAATTAGAGTAAGAAATGGAGAAAATAATTGTGTGTAATTTTTAAACAAACTGAATTCTTCCTCTCTCTGTAGTATGATGAAATTCCAAGATTTTATAGAAAATTGTGTTTTTCTAAATTACGATCCAACTCAGATCTGTGTCATGGCAGTTGTGAGTCTAAAGGCAGCCATTTTAACCTTAGATGTCTAGAACTTGATGTATTTATGATTGTATATGTAAACACAAGACTGTTATGGGAAGAGTCACCTAACACAGTGGATGCTTATAAGTTAGAGAGGAGGCATAAGTGAAAATATGCAGTGGGAGAGAGGGAAGTGGCACAGAAAAGAAGATGGGAAATTGCTGCTGAAATGTTAGCTCCGTTACTTCGTATCCCAGAAACCGGAGAAAGCACCTCTTCTTCTCTCAGTTGCTCAGCTCTGAGGGTGGTGAGTGAAGCTTGGGGAGAGGAATGGGCAAACCAAGTGCGGGTGCCAACATGGTACATTGTCTGCCTTGAAAACTCATGCATAGGCTTCTGGTAGATCGCCATTTGACTTTGGACATTTATAAAACTTGCCTCAGTGCAACATTGTATTAGCATGAAGCAAGTATTATGCAAGTGAAAGCTTTCGCCATGCTGTCCTTTACACATACATGTGTATACAAACGTATAACAACCACAGGTGTGATCAGAAAATATGGTGATGGCAAGCGAACGCTGTTATTAAGTGCCCTCCTAAGGAAAGGGAGGTTATTTTCAACCTGGGAAGTGGTATATCGAACCTTTGTAACACTGTGTGACAAGTTTCAACTTCTTCAGTGCAGTCAGTTGGCTGTGAGCTATGTGGTTGAGAGATGGTGTGTTTTAAAGTGTGTCAGAAATCATAGATTGAGAACAAAGCATTAAAATACATTTCTGTCAAATAAAACATTACAATATGTCCTTATCCACTTTATTCACCAAATTCTGTCTTTTCCCCAAAGTCAAAATGAGTCTGAAAGGTAAATGTGTTGAATGATTCAGGACGTTGAAGCAGCCACAGTAGGGCAACTAAAGACCCTCATGAAAGAGGACTTGCAGAACTGCTTCAGAAGGTGGCAAGGGCAATGGGATAAATATGTTCAAAGAGGGGGCATATTTTGAGGGGGATTGATGGCAACGTGTCTTTTACTGTAGCAAATTTTCTTTTATGTATACATTCACTGTATCTTTGGATCATACCTCATACATGCATATGTTTGTTATTATGATTTATTTATTTATTTACTCATATATGTAACTGGAAAAAAACTTTGTTCTTTTTCATGATCTTTGATACACACACAGTTGGGTGTGGCAAGGACCATTTATAAAGCTGGCCTATCCACTCTGGCCCGAGTTAGTTCCTTGCAACAAAGGTACAAACTGTACTCACTTGGTCTCACCTCTCTGAAATATACCCTCTCTTCTGGGCTCTCTTGACCAAAACCATTGCTTCCTGATGTGTTAAGATTCATCCATTCCTCCTCACCTTGGCCTACCAAGTTCAAAGCTTCTAGTTCTGCCTCTTAATTTTCGCCTTCCAATTCAATCTCTTATCAGAATTGAGATATTTTTCTTTTCCCCAATAATTGCCCTATTTTTCTGGTCCTACTCATTGTTATGTACTTAAAGAGATACAACTTACCTTATTTTAAACCTTTATATCAAACACAAGTAAGTGATTTGGACAAATAAGTATGTGTGTTATTATTCTCAACAGAATTTTGTTCATAGTTGGATTTTTAATTGTACGCATTTCTCTATAAAATCTTAACTAAGATTTAAATGGGAGCTGTGTGCAAGTAAAATTACCTGGAAACTAAAATAATGATCCACAGCTTTGGCCTTGTGCTTTCTGTTTTGGAACTGAAAATGTTGGCTCTCAGGTGACTCATTTGCTAAGCAAGGTGAAAATACTGAGTGGTTTTGTTTGGTTTTGTTTAGCCGACAGTCTTTTTGTGAACAAATACATTTCGATATAATGGAGAGCTGGTTAGCGTGGTTTCAATTCTCAGTTCCCTCTTTGTGGACCACCAGCCATGCTTAGTAAAGAACTAACTCTATAAAGTTTGAAAGGCATGCTTTCCATAGTGAAATTTATTATACTTAAGGGCAAAAACATCCCACTTGCCAAAATTAACTTATAAAGAAGTAAATATTAGTCAGACACACATGCCATCTCTTAGCATGTGGACATCGGCATCTGTTATAATATTTTCATTTTCTTGTTTAAAATGGACTGCTTGGTTGGAAGCCATGATTTCATAGCATTGACATCACTGCGACTTTCACTGAATTGAGGGAAGGTGTGGTGGTCATGCTGTGCACGTTTTCTGGCATTTATAACCCCGTTTTAAGAAGTGGACCAGCATTCTTGTTATGGGTCTATGGGCCGAGGGAATTCTGTTGCTATGCGGAAATGTTTCCAGCAGAGAGAGGAGCATACTTTCATGGCTCATCATACTATCGCAGGCTTTACTTGAGGATGGAGATGGCTCACTACTAGGTACAATGGGACAGGCTCCACAAAAACCCTTTGCCAATTTCTCCTCTCTTTGCTTCTTACTTAGCTGAAAAAGGTTCCAACCAAGTGCCAGCCTGTGAGGTAATGTAGCAAAACACAGTGGGTAAAAGCCTGAACTCTGGAGTTGGATTACTAAGTTCCAAGTTCAGCCCAAGTACCTGCCAGCTGTGTGACTTTGATCATCTACCTAACTTCTCTGAGCTTCAAGTTCCTCATCTCTATAATGAAGAATTTAATATGACCTGATTTTTGTTGTGGAGTTAAATGTGTCAACGAATAGAAAATCTTTAGAATAGTGCCTGTCACAGTAATGGAGATAGAAAACACTAAGCTAAAATCAGAAATTAGGAACTCTATGAAACTAATATGTAAATAACAAAGTAATTAGTAACTGTTCTGTTTCTGTATTAATAGAAAGTCCCATAGGTACAGGGATATCCATGAAACTGTTACTACAAGCAGCATAAAAATATTTGACTACTCCCAAAGAGCTTTTTTCCCTTTACTATCTATTTTTTCCCTTCACCGCTTCCTCACACAACCACTGATCTTCTTTATGCCACTAATTTGTCTAATATATTCTAGAATTTCATATAATGAAACTACATAATGTATGCTCTTTTTGTATTTATAAATGTCAATTAAATCAATATGGCTGATGACGTTAAAATCTTTTGTATGTTTGCTGATATTTTTGTTCAATGTACTGCCAAGGGCTGAGAGAGAGTTGTAAAAATCTCTACTATAATTGTTGACTATTTCTCTCTTTAATTTTAAATTTTGCTTCATGTATTTTTAGGCTCTTCTATACTGGTATACACACATGTATAACTGCCATTTTCTTTTTATCATTATGAAAAAATATCCTCTCTATGTATAGAAGTACTGTCTGTGTTGAAGTATATTTATCTGATATTCAAATTGTCATTCCAACTTTGTAATGTTTACTGATGGCATGGTATATCTTTTCCCACCTGTTCACTTTCAACCTATGTGTGTTTTTATATTTAAAGTTATGTATCTCTGATAGCAAACTTTTAATAGGGTCTTGATTTTTATTCTACTCTGTTAATTTTGTTATTTTAATTGGAATTCTTAGATAGTTAGCATTTAATATAATTATTGATATTGGTTCATATAGGTCTACTATTTTTTTTTTCTGTTTCATCTGCATTTTGTTTCTCTGTTTTCTCTTTTCTCCCTTCCTTTGTATTATTTGAATATTTTTAGAAAATATTTTACAATCTTTTGTTTGAGAGAAGCAGAGAGAGAGAGATGGGGGAGGAGGACTCAGAGCATTTCCACAGTTGTACATCATTAGTTGTGACATGGTTTCGTTCCACACAGGTGGATGTGGGGTCCCGCGGGGTGGTAATCAAACTGGGGACCTCCAGCATGGAAGGAGAGAACCTTCACTGCTGAGCCATCCTGGTGGTGACCAGTTGCACCACAGTTCAGCATATGGGGTTGCATGGGCCAAGGTCAGGAATCGAACCCCGGACATTGCAATTGTGAGGCAAGCACTCAACCACTGAGCTATTCTGGCATCTCCCTTTGTGAATATTTTTAAACATTGTACTTTTAAAATATTCACTTTTTAAGCTATATATCTTTTTTTTTTCATGGTTGTTCAAAGAATTACAATACATGTACCTAACCGAATAAGTTTATATATAGTTGATACCATACCAACTCCTTTAAATATGTATACCTTTATGTTACATCTATTATATATATTACTTGTTTACATATACTTACATAATGTATATATTACATAGTTAGGTTCATATTTATATATATTACCACACCTAACAATTTTATATTAACAATCCTATTATTAATATTTTTAAAATGTAAGAGGATAATATATTCTATTATATTGACCCATATATTTATCATTTATGTTATTATTCCTTAGTTTCTGAAAAAGCAGTTTGCCCTCTGATATTTCCCTTCAGCTTGTAAGAACCTCCTTTAGCATATTTATAAAGCAGGTTTGTTGGTGGCAAAATTCGCGCCCCCATCTGAGAATGTCTTTATCTTACCTTTACTACTAAAGGTTATTTTTATTATCTGTAGAACTCTGGTTTGATTATTCCCCAACCCTTAAAGATGTTGTCCCATTTTCTTCTGACCATTCAAATCATTGCTACTCTGCATGCATGTGTCTTTTTCTCTAGATATGTTCCACACAGGTTTCTTTATCTTTGGTGTACAACATTTTGATCATGATGTGTATAGGCATGACTTTCAATGAATAGACTCTGCTTGGGATTGGCTGAATTTTTTGAATTTATAAATTAATGATTTCCATCAAATTTGGGGAGTTTTTAGCATGGTTTTACCATCCATTTTCTTCCTTATACTCCTTTCCCTTTATTCTGGCACTCTAGGGATGCATATGTTATAATTTCTTTTATATATTTTCACAGGTTCCTGGAGCTCTTTATGTTCTTTAGAAATTCTATTTCTCTGTGCTTTAGATTGGATAACTTCTATTGCTCTGTCTTCAAGTTGACAGATTATTTCCTTTGTCATTACTATACTGCTAATAGTACCATTAAATTACTTTTTTTCATTTCACATGTTACAACTTTTAGTTCAAAAATTTCCATTTTCTTCTTTTTCGAATTTTCTCTTTGTCTACTGAGAACATGTATCTTTTCATTCAAGTATATTTTATTTACCATATAAAACCCATTGTAGTAGCTGTTTTGATATTTTTATTTGATAATTTCAATATCTTGGTTATCTTAGGGTTGTTATTTTTTATTTTCTTGTCCCTTGAATATTGGTCATATTTTCCTGGTTCCCTCATGTTGGGGAATCTTGGAGTTCATCTTGGGCCTTGTGCATGTTATGTTGCTGAGACACTGGGACTTCTAGAGGGCATTGAGGTTTATATTTTATCAGAAAAATCAGCTTGATTAGGTTTAGACTGTGAGCTCTGTCTCCTTTCTGTGGGCTGTGCTCAAATTTCTGTTCAGTTTTTACAGTCTTTGCTATGGTTCCAATTTGTCACATGCATGTGTAGAACTGAGGATAGCTTAAGACGTTCACGGGTTCAATACAGAAATAAGGAACTTCTTCTTCTGGGTCTTCCTTTCTGGGATTTGCTTCTGCACTGTCCAGCCCGTGGGTGCCTCTGACTGGAAAAGAAAGATGCCTGTTGGAGCTTAGCTGCCTGTATCTCTAAGATTGAGCCTCTCTAAGACTGGGGGGTCTTACCTCAGGCAAAGTTATGTGCAAGAAAAAATCTTGAAACTCACCTCCACAAAGTTTATTTCTCCAAGATGTGATGCCTCTTAATGACCCTCCTGTATAGTTGAGTGTTTTCATTTTTGTTGTTTGTTTGTTTTTGCATCAAGAATTTAGATGGCTGCAATGAGCTATCATACTGAAAACAAAACTCTCAGGTTAAGGGCTTTTTTACCCTCATATCCAAATGGGTACATGTTATTACCCATTTTGGAATAAGCAAGTTTACAAGGTCTCTAGTGAGGAGAAATTAAATTACAGCCTCCCTGTATATCAGTTGTAATTTAGTTGTATATAATTAGGCTTTAATGAACTATATGATAATGTGTTTATAATTCTTATTATTGAATGTTGTTGTCCTTCCTTTTGCTGTTTTCATAAAATGAAATCCCAGGTTTTAAAAGAAAAATTTAAACTGCATAAGATTCCAAAATAAGTTTTTAATTTTTTTTATTGTTAAATTTAATTGGGTGACATTGATTGGTAACAATTAGACAGTTTCCAGATGTACAAGTCCACATCACATCACCTATGCATCGCATTATGTGCCCACCACCCAGAATCAGCTCCCCTTCCATCACCATATATCTGGTGTCCACTCCCTCCTCCCCCACAACTCTCCCTCCCCCCCT
>PVKE010020345.1:0-27579 GCA_004027555.1 Craseonycteris thonglongyai
GAGACAGTCCAAAATGAAATATGAGATAGTGCGGAAAGATGAGATTTCTGGGCCCAAAAGCACTCAAACAGTTACTGAGTAAAAGCAGAGAACAAGTACTAATAGCATGATTGCTAATGACCCAACTAGACCAAAGCCGGAAGGACATCTAGCAGCCAATGCAAAACGAAAGGAAGGTACTGCACCACCCATACAATCTGAACAGGGAACTTGGAAGCATGAATCGAGGTAAAGTGGAAATTGTAAAGCAGGAAGTGGAATCTCTAAATGTTGCAGTGCTTGGTGTAGCAAACTAAGATAGACTGGAACAGTACCTTTCCAGTCAGACAACTAACTACAAAATGTTCTACTCCAGAAATGACAGGCTCAGACATGAAGTGGCTTTAATGCTGAAACAAGATATAGCATAGTCAGTTAGGGGCTGAGATGCAAGATCTGACTGAATAATATCAATTGGACTTCTAGGAAAACCTGTTAACAACCATCATTCAAATATATGCTCCAACTACAGAGGCTGAAAAAGATGAAATTGAATACATTTGCAGAAGAAATTAATAAAAGATTGGAATGCAAAAGTAGGAAATAAAGCAGAAATAAATGTCATCTGAAAATTTGGAGTGGGGGTCAGTAATGAAGAAGGAGATTGGTGCATGTACTATATTTATGAGAAACTAACAATTTGTCCGTCACAAACACATAATTCAAACAGTGGAATGGACAACTGTATATGTGGACATTATCTAAGGTGACCAGATTTTAACATTGGTAAAGCGGGACACCATTGACCGGGGGGGAGGGGGTTCTTGATTAAAAATTTGGTCTATCTCCCACCGTTCCCTAGCTTGTGCATTCTTTCCAAAAATTGGGACTTTTTTAAAACGCCGCGGGACACGGGACAAATTGTTAAAAACCTGGACTGTTCCGTCAAAAGCGGGATGTCTGGTCACCTTACATGATCACTGCATGGCCCATATGGAAATCAAATAGACTACGTAATTGGAGGCAGAAGATGGAGGAGCCGTTTTCTCTTTTCCAAAAAAAAGTCCAGGAGCAGACTGTGGTACTGACCACAAACTCTTAATATTAAATATTAGAGTAAAGCTGAAGAGGAGAACCTGAGGAATCATAGTGCCAACATATAACATAAATAACATTCCTCATGAAATAAAGACCACAAACAAGCAAACAAACAAAAACCAGATTTGCACTGTTAAACTTAACTGACTGAGAACTAGAAGAAGTGTGTATTGAAACTAGGAATATTAACAGGGAAGAATAGAAAGTGACAATGCCAGAAACCAAAAGTAAAGAAAAAATTGAGATGGATGACAGCTGTCTCTAAAAATTGTTTGAGACAGGCAAGAGGCAAAAGCAAAAGGTGACAAAAGTGGGGTTAAAAATCCTGAATGTGGTTTTAAAAATATCTTTCACAGTGATATGCATAGCTTTAAATAAGCAAAAACAAACACCAAAAAACCAAAAAACAAAACAAAACCAAAAAACAAAACAAAAAACCCTAAGAAATTTTGATCATTTTATTATCATGATATAGTCAAGTTTCAAGTTTTCACAGAGTGCCTAGAACAATACATGAACACATAGTGAGCTCTCAATAAATATTGTTGAATGAATGAAAGAATAAATAAAAGTTAAAAAAAAATTCAACGTATTTTACTTTCGAGCCGATAGAAAGAGTTTTCCAGGATGGCTAATCACGACAGTTGTTCATAGAAAATGTTTCAGGCTAAATAACAGGAACCATTCATTTGGTACACACAGCTGTTGGTTTATAAGAGCCAGGTTCACTCCCACAGCAGAGATACCCGTTGAAAGCCCTTGTGACAATGGGAACTCGATTCCCATCCTCTGGGACCTGCACTGTAACAGAGCTTCCTGGTCAGATAAAAGGCTCAGTCACTTTTGTAGCTGAGGAACCAAAGGATGGCTTATAAGGATACCCCACGCCATCTGAACGTTCAGACAATCTAAGAAAGTTAGTGAACTTCCTATGTATAAAGGCCTCATGTCTAACTACCTCTTAAAATCAGATAGCTGTCTGGAAGCCCTTCCTGTGTATTAGCAGGAAATCTGGAGGTGCCACTGCATTCTTCTGAAAAATGTGTCTGACCTCCATGGATTGGAGCTTGTGCTGGCAGATCGGAGCATCCTGGCTTCTCAAGAGGAGGCAATTTTGGGAGTACAATTAAAGGAGAAAAGGGCTATGATTGGCTCACTTGGAAGATTCAGATGATGTTGACTCAAAATTCTGAGACAGCTGTTATTAATGCCCCATTCTAAGTTGTAACTGGTATAGGAGTACTGCTATGAAAAATTGCACAGATAATTTGTGCTTATAATATTAATGTTTTGCGATATAACTTGGTGGTGGGCATATATTTCATTCTACTTAAGACAGAATTTTGGACAACACAATTTTGTTAAAAATTGGATTAAACTGTGGTCTGAAGAGGCCAATATAAAAATAATAGTAGAAAGCTGAAAAGATAATGGTGAGTAAAATGAAATAACTGAGGTACTATCTCTCCAATAAGTATAATATCCTTACATTAATTTATCAAATTACAAGATGACTTTATTTTATGTAATTTGAATAAAAATGAAGGGTCTTCTCTGTGAGGAAAAAAGAAAATGTTTCAGTGCAAAAATGTTGAAGAATATGTAAAAAATATATGTGAAAAGTAATGGGGGATACTCAACTGTGGGAAATATGTTATTCTAATTATAGCAAAATTGATTCAAAGAAAAACTGATAAGAATAAAGTAAATTTAAATTGGAGACATCTTTAAACACTGTCATTTTCAAAGTAATGACAACTAAATCATTTGTTACTAATGTCAGAACACCCAGGTATTTGGGCAAAATGTTTAAAAAGTTATATTTCTACTACATATGGACCAGGAATTATTTTATAAATCTGTGGGAGGCGATATTGTTTACAACACATTTCTTGCCAGCTTCTGTTTTTCATGGAATGTTTTTTTTTGAAACTTGAGACATCTTCATAATATAATTGATAATAGAGCAGATGACATTTATTTGACCCTCTATTTTAGCTTCTAGGCATTTGCAATCAGTTACATGCCTGATATGGAGACTGACAATATGCATTAAAATTAGTCCCATCTTTTTTAGCTGCCAAAAAGTAGACTTGATCATAAAATGTGAGTGTAAAGAACCTGTGAGATCATCTAATTCAACTCTTGTATTTTACAGGTAGGAAAACGCTTGGCCAGAGATGTAGTAAGTTGACCAGTTAGTAAATGGGACTAGATCTCAGCCACTTGACTTAGTGCAGGACATTCCTTTCTCCATTCCCAATATCAAGGCTGTCTTTTCTATTTGGGGAGATTAGAATATTTATATATGATATAAAACTATGAAATATTTTAAGCATCCTGAAAGTGAAGAATAATAAGGTACTCTGGAGCACCTTCCCAACTCAGTTCTGTCAAAACTTAAAATATGGCCACATTGGCACCAGATTTTTAAAAAGATATCATGGTAGATTTATCTGCTTTTATAGATCAAAATTGAATTATTACATTCATTTTATCCTGACATAATAGCTTATTAGCCATGGATTTATTTGTAATGCTGTTGAAGTCAATTATATAAATACTTCCAATACTTTGAACATAACATTAGTAATAAAAAACATTGTTACCAGTAATAATAGTAAGTAGCCATCATTGTTCTGCTTACTGCATGACAGACACTTGTTTTAATGTATTATATTATTCTTATTCTGCATATAAGCATGTTTTGTTGTTGTCCTAGAGTTCAATGTATTATCTTCTACACAAAAGTCTCTCTCACTGGTCAGTATTTATTTTGACTAAAATAGTAATGTTAGTAGTGTATCACATAGGCCTGTTTTTTTTTTTGTTTTTTTTTTTATTTCCTGTAGGGCCAAAGGCTTAAATAAGTTCATTTGTATGAAAAAAACAGTTGCGTTACTTTTAGGGTAGATACCACCTTCTGTGGGGTTTCTCAAGTTCAAGAGCAGAGCTGGTACTGGATTCCAACCCCTACTTGTCCCTTTGGCTGGGCACTCTTGTTTAGGCCAACCTAAGAACTTGACTGTGGTAGCTCTGATGCCCAGAAAGAGAGGAATCTCGAGTCTGGTAAGTGGATTGGTTTGAAACGTGGCCAATATGAAATGAGGAATATTGTTAAAACATATGAATTTGGTTTTGGATGGGATGAACGAATTCATGTCTGAGTACTGGTTACACCTAACGATGCTCTGAAAATTCACATCAAAGAAAATGAGGAAATCATGCTGTGAATGAAGGCTGGACTGAGAAGAAGCTGGGAACCCATCCAGGTTGTTCTCCCAGAAACCAAATCTTCCTTGGAACAGATGCTAAATCGAAATGATTGGATTTCAAAGCACCTCTCTTCTGGGAACGTAATGGACTAGAAAGCTAAAGCGGCTGAGGTGGAAGGAGCAGTGCTGTGAAGATAAAACAAAAGACTTACCTGCCTCTAATTATTTCTATGTCATCTTCCTCCCTGACCTGAAAATTTCCCCATAGAATAAAATAAAGATGGTGACTGTCATCCTCTCTCACCTCCCCCAATCCCCACTTTGTGCTCCACCCACCTTATACTTCTCACCTTTCTCCAAGCAAACAGAGTTTTCACAATTCAGGTCATGTTTTCATGCCATTTATTGTTCCCTGGCTGGGAATTCTCTTCCCTTCCTTTAACTCGAAGACTTCGACTACAGTCAAATTTCAGAAAACACAACTCAGGTGTGTGGGTAGTTAAAAATAATCGCAAATCTAGGGAGGTGAACAAAATTACATATTTAGACTATTTAAATTTGGACAGGTTCTCAATTTTTAACTGAAAAAAGTGTCTGGTACATAGTATGTACTTAAGAAATATTAATTAGTTAAGAAATATTAATTAGTTAAGAAATAGGTTGAATAAATGCAGTAGATAAGGTGTATGTTTAAGAGTCTTGGTAATTCTTGTTGGAGTGGAAGTTCTTTATAATCTTTCATGTGCAGTTAGGTCCTTATACACAGCTTTATCAAGAAGCTTTTGAGATGATGTGTGTAGTGCCTTACAAGAAGTTAAGACTCATGGGCCTGTGGAATCATGGATATATATGTCACCAGAAGCCTGGTGTGCTTAAGCACTTATATACCTGACATGCATCTCTTTAATCCTTTTGTGTCACATTCTAACATGTGGCTGGAATTTGGAGTCTGCCTTGAGCCTCAGTACACTCATCTGGAGATTGGGCCACTTGATTTGTCTTGCTCCTGGAAGAGGTGCAGATCCTAGCCCTGTTCTCTCTAGCCATTAGCTAAGGGTCCTGCTTCCATGGATGGAACCGAGAATTGTGATATTTCTTTCCTCTCTGATATGGTACGTTCCTACCCTGAATCCTAGTGCAGTGGCCAAGAGCTTAGGCCCTCGAGTTGCATGGACCTGGGTTGGATTCTAGCTCCTTTCTATCTAAGTTTAGTGAAGATTCTCAACATCTCATTTGTAATTTGAAACTATAAGTAAGTATACTATGAGGGTTAAATAATGTAGAAAATATTCAATAGAGTACACATAGAAGCAATTCATACCCCTGACTTCTAAGGTCAGAAACACTGGTCTGAAGTGAGATGAGCATTACCTACTGGAGTGTATATTGGCCTCCTTGGATCCTGGTTATTGGTCTTTGGAGGTCAGACCTGTTGATTAAGCAATTCTCCTTGCCTTCTATCTTAGTTTTGTTTCTCTGTTCACTCTAGCTAGATTCTAACAAGGAAGGGATTGGAGGAGCCCTGATGTTTACCTGTCTCATAATCTTTCTTGGCCTTGGCCTTGGTAAGACAAAAGAGATTGATTATTTTAGAACACAGTAATTAAGTAGGCAGAGTACAAACTGCCAATAATATCAACAAAGCAATTCATTAAGCAGAGTATGAGCTATTGGTTACTAAACTGACTTTAAACAAAAGTTTGCCATGGGTAGGCCAAAAGCTATTTAACTTTTTGTTTATTTATTTAGTTTAGAAAAATTTATTTAGCCAAAATCTTGCATAATTCATCTGAAGATGAGGGAGAATTAATTTATTTGTTAAGTGTCTGTAGATATTATTCACAAATGATCATGGAATAAGTATTCTTGAAACTAGTTCTCTAGAAATTGTGACCCTTAAAATGATGCTCAAATTTTCAGGAAATTGTGTTTAGCATATTGCATTGTCTCATTCAATGATGTGGTAAAAATGACCATGGATTTTCGAGTCACACATGGTTTTGAATTCTACTCCGATACTACCTTAGTGTCACTGAGCCATAGGTATCTCTTAGGGGAAGTAGCTTTAGTTTGCTTTATTTTTCAAGATGGCTGTACAGATTAAGTATAATACTTGTCAAGTGCCTTGTGTGATGCCATGCTCAACGCCAATGATTATCTTTGCCTTCCAAACTTATTATGTGTGGGGAGCACACTTATATTAAATGAACTTAGGGAAAACACACAACTTCTCATCTGAAAGCTGCTCTGCATCCATCTCTTCATTCAAGAAACAGCAGCATGATCTAATATTCTACCAGGGGTCCACAAACTACGGCCCATGGGCCACATGCGGCCCGCCAAAAACATTTATCCGGCCCGCTGGGTGTTTTTGCCAACGCTGCCTGTCCTGCTTAGCAGCCGACTCATCCCAGGCCCTCAGTGTGCATGTGTGGACATGCTGAGGGACAGTGAACTGGTCCCCTGTTTAAAAAGTTTGAGGATGCTTGTAGCTATGTCTTGTTGACTCTGATCTTTTTTTTTTTGTCTTTTGGACAGCACAACTCAAGTTTTTGGGGTGGGGGTGTAGAGAATGGAGACTGGGGAAATGAAGTGACTGAATTCATTAACTTGAATAAACGGGAAAAGGCATGTTACTGAACATGTGTTATTATGAGAAAAGTCCTTACCGTCTACTATTCACTGCACAAATAACTATTGGGTCATTAGTATAAGGAAAGCACTGTTCAATGTTGGGATACAACATTAAACAAAGCAAGTGAAGTTCCTGGTCTCAGGAAACTTAAGTGCTAGCAAGGGGTTACAAAAAATAAATATTTTTAATTTTTTTATATAAAAATATAATAATAAAAGTTAAAATTAAAAAGAAAAGAAATCATTTAGTAAAATATACAGTGCTATCACAGTGGTCACAGTGTTAAAAATAAAGCAAAATAAAAGGGACAAGAAGTGCTGGGGTGGGTGTGGGACTTCTAGCTTTTATAGGGTGACCAGAGAGGGACACTTTGATAAGGTGACATTATGGCTGAGGTCTGAAGGGAGTGAAGGAGAGTTTGCAGATATTAAGTCTAAGATTCTTCTAGGCAGAAAAGTAATAAGTTGCAAAGACTCTTGGGAAAGGAGAAAACATGGACTATTTAAAGAATATTAAGAAGATTGACATGGTGGAAGCTAGATGAGAGCTTAAGAGATGAGATCGGAGGAATGAGGCATCATGAGTGGGCTGTTGTTCCCACAGCCCACTAATTTTGTGGGGTATTTTTGGTTGTCATAATAATTGGGGTGTACTACTGTTATAGAATGAGTGGAGGCCAAAGATTCTAGATGTACTGCAATAGGTGGGATAGTTCTGCACAGTGAACAAAAGTCTTACATCTTGCCCAATTCTCAAATATCTGAATGGGTATTTGTGTAGTATAGAACTGCCACATACAATTGTGTAGGTTGTGGACTGCAGAATTAAAAAAAAAAGATTTATTTTATTGTTTTTGATAGAGACAGAGACAGACAGAGACAGAGAGAAGGAGGAGGGCCCAGAACAGTCTCTATAGCTGTACATCATCAGTTTTCGACATGGTTTTGTTCCACATAGGTAATCAAGGGTCACATAGGGCGGGAACTGGGCTGGGGGCCTCCTGCATGGGAGGTACGCCCCCTTAAGCCAGAGGCTGAATCAGGGGTAAGAACCAAACTGGGGGCCTCCTGCATGGAAAGCACACCTCAGTTTAGCATATGGCTCTGCATGGGCCAGGGCCAGGATTCAATCCTTGGTCCCTGGGCTGCAATGTGAGCACTTAACCTGCTGATCCATCCTGGCTTCCCTGGACTGAAGAATTTTTGAAAGCACCATTGACATGGATCTGCTGGGCCTGATAACCCCATGGGAGCGTGTCATGTACCATCTGTACAGCTGTAAATGGCATCCCTGCACATAGTAAAATAACTTTATAATTTTCTGAGCCTAGAACTTAACTCCATTACAAAATGGAACTTAACTCCAAGCAAAATGTTGCTTGTAAGCATTTTTATTTTGTACCACTTTATAAACTATTGCATTTCTTAGGGATGCAACTACTATGTATATTTCTCCTGAAATGCTACCAACTGTGTTCGAGCCCAATGATTACTGTCCATTTCCCTAAACAGCCTGAATATGCTTGGAAGAGCTTGGTAGCTCCACTCACCCACCAGCAGGAAAGGACAGAGCCTGCAGAAGAGTCAGGCAAATAAACCTCTGACATAGGAGGGAACTGATCTGGACAACCTCAGATGGAGCCCTTCAGGGGAGGGGTTCTCATATAGCAAGGTTGGCCCCATCCATGGACCTTTAAACAAATCCTGCCCATCACCACCATACGCTATAAAACCCGCCTATGCAGTTTTCCTAACCACCCTCCTGCTGGCCTTGTTCTCTCTTCTCTCTATAGGATCTCCTTACCTTGATGACTTGTTCCGACATGTCTCTCTACCTTCACAATGAGCTGTTTTCTTTAGGATAGGGGCTTATCTTACTCCTGTGGCTCAGAAACCTGCAGCTTTAGGGGAGAGGGGCTTTTGCTTCTAACCGTCACCCCTGGGAGATGCATCCCTGCCAGTGTGTGGAGACCAGCCTGTGCCAGGCTTCTAACTCACTCACACTCCTCAGTGGTGTCAGACCTAGTCAGGGCCCACTAATAGGATAGACTGGATTTTTCAATTCTTTAAGTTAGCTTGACATGAAATTGAGAGTTCCGACATGTACTAAAGCTTATACTCAAAATTATTAGCTGTTGCAAGCTTGTTCAATCCATGGCCCAGGATGGCGTTGAATGGGTCCAACACAGGTTCATTAACTTTCTTAAAACAGTATGAGATTTTCTTAGCCATTTTTTTTTAAAGCTCATCAGCTATTGTCATTGTTAGTGTACAGTATTTTATATGTGGCCCAAGACAATTTTTCTTCTTCCAATGTGGCCCAGGGAAGCCCAAAGGTTGGACACCCCTGTTAGATGCATTCGATCTTTCTAAGGAAAATAAATGACTCAGGTGTTCCCTGAAAGGGGCTGGGAAAATAAATGCCTTCTAAGAACATGTAGGTCATGATGTTCATGTTTTAAATACACTGTGGCATCTGAGATTCCTACACACTGATGGCTAAGAAGTGGCCTGGCTTTTTAGTGACTTTCCAGTGTCTTCCAGCAGGCGAGCGCCTGGCAGCGGTGACAAGCATATGTGATCACTGAGCGCAGTCGTAGGTTCCTCGTTTATTAGAGAGCTTCCGTGCCAGGCGAGGACACGCAGAATAAAAGGGGCAGCGATTGCGTCCTCCAGCTGCTACCTACAAATTGGATATAATTATAATGAAGACACTTGGGAATTTGAACCAGGAAATTTCATTCTCCAATTAAAGGTGATTTTCAGTTATGGGGCTGAATAAAAGGAGATCATTTTGAAAGTGTGGTCTGGTAGGAATATTGCTATGAGTTTTTCTAGAGCAACTTACTTAATTGAGAGATTGCCTGAGAACATTTTAATAATCACCAGAATATTTTGAGAAATTATTTAGTTTTCCCTAATATTTGTTTTTTATGAAATTTATTCTACTAAACCTTCAAAAATAAAAATAATAAAAATAAATATAAATGGGAAATACAGTTTCCTTCACTTTCAGTCAATTAGTAATACAGAAAGATTCGGATTTACATAATTCTAGCATCTTAAAATCCAGAAAATTAGAGGTAATTTTGCTAGCCTTGGAGTATTAAAAACAAACAAACAAATAAAATAATAAAATGTTAAATTATCAACCATCCAATACACTGACTCTTGTTTTGTATTGTGATTTGCCTGGAACCCAACAAGCTGCTTTTCTCTCCAAATTTTGTGTTTGTTGATCCAGACTAATTTTTTGATAATTGTTAGATTGACCAAGGGCGTGTGAAACATTTCCGTTAAAAACACGAGAGAGAAAAAAGGCATGAGGCTAGCACAGGAGCAATAAAAGAGAGCACTCTTATTGACAGCACAGGTATGATGGTACATTTTGTTTCAATTTAAAATAAAAAAAAAATTGAAAACGATTTAATTCCCATTTATACCTCTTGTAGTTACTATGGGGGGTGTACAAGAACAAATAAAAAGATGAGATGCTTTATTCTTTACTACATGACTGGCTAAATTAAACTCTTTATACGTAACTCCTGCATGTATGTTTGCTGTGTGTGTTTACAGAATTTAGTGACTTTGCATCATGTGACTATGATGATATTGTCTCCTCTGCCCCCCACCAAAGTATTTAACAAGTGAATTTTTCTATTGCTAACAGCTTTAATTCTAATGGAAAGAAGTATTGATCAGACCAACCACATCATATTAGGATTGCTAAATGAGTAACTAGGATTCAGAAAGAGCCCTACCAGACTGGAAATCAAGAATAGTGGATTCAAGCCCCAGCTCTGTCATTAGCTGTGCTATTATAACTTAGCACAGTCACAGAGACCTTTGAGCCTCAGTTTCTTCATCTGAAAAATGATATAATAACATTTCTTCTATCTGCTCCTGACCTCTTAATTGCTTCTGGCTCTCACTGGGTCTTGCTTCAATGTCTTTGTTGAAGACTGTTTTCTTTTTAAAGATTTTTATTAAAAAATATAATGAATGTACATTATATCAGTTTCAGGTGTACACCACCGTTGTTCAATATTTATAGACCTAAAGAAGTGATTATCATAATTTCAGCAACCATCCGACACCATACTATGATATCACTATATTATTGATTATATTTCCCATGCTGTACATTATTTGTTTTATACCTGGGAATTTAGGCCATTTATTATCCTTCACCTTTGCCCTCTTTTTAAAATTTTTCAATTACAGTTGAGATTCAATATTATTTTATATTAATTTCAGGTATGCATAGCGGTTAGACATTTATATAATTTAAGAAGTGGTCCCCCTGACTAGTCTAGTACCCACCTGGCACTATACATAGTTATTACCATATTATTGACTATATTCTCTATGCTTTAATTTGCACCCCCATGAATATTTTGTAACTACCAATATGTACTTTTTAATGCTTTCACATTTTTTTACCCTGTCCCCCAAATCCCCTTTCATGTATCACCCCCATCTAATCCCCTTCTGATACTATACATAGTTATGAATTACAATATGATTGACCATAATCCCAGGCCTCTCTTATGTTTGTTTCAATGTATTAGGTAGATCTGCTACATCTCCCAGTCTTGCTGGGTGGCCTTCTGTAGTAGGTGCCCTGTGGGGCCCAGTGGCACAGTCACCCTGGTTACCTATGCTTGGTGCTCCAGGAATGTTCCTCTGTGGGTTGTGTGTACCCTCCTATTATAGTTGAACCTTAATTGCTATCAGCACATGTGTGGGTGGGTGAGATTGACCCTCAGGCAGATTGGCTGTGAGGTTTGGTCACCTCCACAGCGTATGGGCTACTGTGTGAGGGGTCTGACATCATGGAGCAGGATTTGCCCCAGTGGGCTCTGGTGTCTGATGAGACCACCCTTTGAGTGTGTTGCTTGTGGGGCTCATTGGGTGGTGCTCTGCTATGGTGAAGCCCACTTCCAAGTATGTTGGTTCTGGGACCTCTTGGGTGGGGGACTCTTGTGCAGGCCCAGGTCACCCACTGTCTGTGACCAGCTGGGGACTCCCTGGTCAAAGCTATGACCACAAAGCGATCCGCAGTTGTTTGCTGCCTTTGCTGAACCTGAAAGCACCTGGGAGAGGCCGTGCTGCACCTGCTGCCTCCAGTCCCCGGTATGGGGTCGCTTCACAGAAAGCCACAGTGTTCCGAGTCCTGTTGTCAGCTGCTAGCTCCCGGAAGGGTCATCCGATAGTAAAGCCTCCTAGATCACTGAGTCAGGTGTGGCAAGATCTCTTCAAGTCACCAGGGAGGAATGAATGGAGCTCATCAGACAAATCAGATTCAGATTTGGCCATGGGCACTGGGGAGGGCTCAACGCAGAAAAGATGGCACCTGCCTGCTAGCGACTCAGGAGGAGGACCCCACAAGAGAAAAATGGCTATGGCCTCCAGACTTTGCCCTGAAGCCACATTCCTCAGTCTGCCCCGCTATGCCTCTGATGCCCCCCGAGTCACTGTCTCTCTGCTGGAACCCAGGGTGAGTGCCTGCCAGTGAGGGAATGTGTGTGTGTGCACTTTAAGAGGCAGCCTTCCTTCCCACCTGGATGGTCAGACTCACCCCTGCTTTTCACAGCCAGAGACTCTGGGGCTCCTCTTCCATGGACCAGCATGCTGGGCTGGGGAGCCGTGCTCCTCCAGAGGGAACCTCTGTGGGTGACATATCCCTCCCTGACCTTCCTAACCTGCCAGCTTTTTGTCTCTGCCCCTCCTACCAGTCTTGACGTGGCTTCTTTATATCCTTAGTTATATAGCTTCTAGACCTCATCTAAACCTTGAACAGTTATCTAGTTTTGATTGTTCTATAATTTAGTTGTAATTTTGATGTGCTCATGGGCTGAGGCAAGCACAGGGTTTACCTATTTTGCCATCTTGGATCTCTTCGTTGCCTGGATTTTCTGTGTTTGCTCTTGTGTTCACATAGAATGACTGTAGGCCCTCCTACCTTGTTCTGTGCAGCAAACTCACTTGCAGCACTGAGACGTCCATGAAACATCTTCACCTTAACTCCCCAAGTAAACTCGATTGTACCTTCTTTAGAAACACTAAGGGACTATGCATATTCTTTGATATAGAAGATTTTCTAAAATTCTGGGACTCTCTGTGAATGTTAGTCTCCTTGAGACAGTTGGAGGTTAGGGATTATGCCCTACCCTACTCCTTTGTCTTCTCAATGGCTCGCAAGGTGTCTGACTCTCAGTAGCACTTGATAAATGTGTGTAGGTTGAACTGGTGCACACACTGCTTCTCTTAGGGTTGCTGTTGGTTGTTTTTAAAATCACAAGAAATAATACCTTGAAAATATCTTTGTTGCTTCTGGATTTCTTTCTGCTCTATCTGCTGTATGGATGGGTCATCGCAAATCTCACCATCTCTATTTCAGATATCAGAATCTGGTGCAGTCATGTAGGATTTTCTTTCAGGTTAATAAGCCCGATGATTTATAGACCCCATTTCCAACTCTTTAATCATTTTCATTGCTTTTCTCTGGAACCACTCCAAGTTCTCCATTCACTTATATTTTAGGCTCCAAACAGGACATGATATTGAAATAGTGAGTGAATGTTCTGTATGTTCTTATAGTCAATATTCTTATGTACATAAATGCTTTTTTCCCTTAATCAGTCTACAAATATTAACTAGGCACTATGCTCCACCTGGCACTGGCTTCAAAGTTTTTGGCAGTTTCAAATGATGTGATTCCTCAGGCTTTATTTGGTGGTATTACATGAAAAACATTCTATTTGTAAGCATCTGCATAGTAGTTATTTATATAAAAGTAGAGTGGCTTTTCATGTCAATAAACAGGTTGCCTCTTATCTGGTTTATTTACATGAAATTAATTTAATAGCTCATCTGCTCCATGAATATAACAAGTATACTCCTTATTCCACATTACCCTGTAAATTAAAGAAGCAGAAAATAATCTAGTGATTTTTTTGCATTATACAATTTTAATATGCACAATTTTTTTCTAACTTGTAGGTTTTATTTTAGTTCAGTTGACCATTAAAGTTTACTTTCTATTGTCATTAGAGAGATTTGACTTAAGACTAAAATATTGATAGCATTAAAACTACTTAAAGTAAAATTATATCACTACTGTATAACGATTTATCTCTGAAAGCATTTTTCATATCTCTTATATGATCCTTATAAGGAACTCTTTAATAAAGAAAGGTAGGAATTATTACTCTCATTGTCCATTTGGTGATTCCTAAGCACAAGTAGAGTCAAGGTTCAATCAGGATAACGCAAGTTAGTGGGGAGATAAGTGTTCTGATTTATACAGGTTTTCACCAGAGTTTTTCAAAACTTGAGAAAAAATTAGACCATTACTACTATATATAGAACTCCCATAGAGTAAAACTTCTAGGAAAGCTAAAATAAGGTTACCAAAATTTTAGCATATATGTTACTTTAATAAAAACTATTTTTAACACACATATAACACTATGTAAAGTGATATAACTATACCATCAACAATATTATTAAATTCACAACAATATTTATTCATAGACCATTCTTAATATTATGATCTGATAGAATAGCACACAATGATATTTATTAGGGATAGCTATCGTTTATCTGTCTATCATCTATCTAATCTATTTCTGTCATCTATGATTTATTAGAAGAAATTGGATCACATGATTATGGAGGCTGAGAAGTCCCAAGACTTGATATCGGCTAGGTAGAGACTGAGGAGAGCCAATGGTAGAGTTCCAATCTGAGTACAAAGGCTTGAGAACCAGGAGAGCTGATGATGGTGTATGTTCTAGTT
The DNA here is from genome assembly GCA_004027555.1 of Craseonycteris thonglongyai. Lineage (NCBI taxonomy): Eukaryota > Metazoa > Chordata > Mammalia > Chiroptera > Craseonycteridae > Craseonycteris > Craseonycteris thonglongyai. Next base: position 14,731 of record PVKE010020345.1, read on the forward strand.
CAAAAGCCAGTAAGCTTGTCCCAAGATGAGCCAGTGTTTTAGTCTGAGCTTGAAGGCTGGAAAAGACCAATATTCCAGCATAAACAGTCAGTCAGGAGGAGTTCCTTTTTACGCACCCTTTTTGTTCTTTTCAGATCTTCAATTGATTAGATGAGGCCCACCAACATTAGGGAGGGCATTCTAATCTACACAGTCTACTCATTCAAATGTTAATCTTACCTAGAACCACTCTCACAGACACACCCAGAATAATGTTTGGCCAAATGTATGGGTACTTCACAGCCCACTCAAGCTGACCCACAAAATTAACCATCACAAGGCATACAATGAATATTTTTTAATTCTAACAGCGAGCTTGTGTACCTCTGTGACTGTATTATAAACTCACTTGGAAGTAATGTCAAAATTGTGATTTTGAGGCCCTGTAAGGATATTAATCATTAGCCAAATGCCCTTTTTGATCTTGTACTCAGAAAGGTCCTGCATTTCATTATATTACCTGGTGCCAACCGTTTCATTTTTCCAAATTGAGGTGTTTGGAAGCTGTAAGAAAGTTGACAAACCAAGCATTGTTCTTAACTGCTATTTGCTGCCATCATTGTAAACTCATTTATCTTTGAGTTACATGATTTCTTTCATATACTACATCAAATCTACTTAAATATATAAGAAATAAAAGTTAAAGTTTTGTTTTTTGTAGTCAGTTTGTGAAAGATTGAGCCAAATAGATATCCCTTTTTCTGGGTTTCTGCAAAATTGTTGCAAATGTTGTACATTTTTGTGAGCAAATGTTTTTAAGTTGTATAAAAAATATTTACACCTGCAGGTTGTACTGAAAAAAAATTTAATCTTATTTTAGAATCCTTATTTAACAGCTTTATTGTGATATAATCCAGTGATATAATCCACATACTATGAAATTCATCAAAGTATACAATTCAATGATTTTTAGTATATTCACGGTTGTTTAAACATCATCACAATTTTAGAACATTTGCATTATCCTTGAAAAAGACCCCATATGAATTACCAGTCACTCCACATTTTCCTTGATTCTACCCACTAATCTAGTCTGTGTCTCTATATAGACTGCTTACTCTAAAAATTTCATACAATATATGGTCTTTTCTAACTGGTTTCTTTTATTTAGTATAATATTTTCAAGGTTCATCCATGTAGTGTGTATCAATACTTAATTACATTTTAATCAATAATATTATATTAAATGGATATGCCACATTTCATTTATCCCTTCATCAACTGATGAACATTTGGGTTGTTTCCAATTTTGTAATATTAAGAATAATGTTGTTATGAACATTTGTATACAAGCTCTTGAGTGGATGTATGTTTTCATTCCCCTTAGGTGTACATCTAGGATAAGAATTTCTGGGTCATATAGTAACTCCATGTTTCACAATTTGAGGAACTATCAAACTATTTTCCAAAGCAACTATACCATATTGTATTCCACCATCCATGTATAAGGTTCCAATTTCTGTCAACACTTACACTTATCTGTCTTTTTGATTATAAACATCCTAATGAGTATCAAGTAGTATTTCACTGTGATTTCTCATGTGGATTTCATTATAGCTAATGATGTTAAGCATGTCTTCATGCATTATTGGTTATTTGTGTATTTTTTATGGAGAAATATCTATTCAAACATGCTCATTTATCATTTGGGTTATAGGTCTTTTTTTTTTCTTTTTATATATAGATTCTAGATACATATATCTTTTCCTATATTTTGATTTGCCAAATATTTTCTTTCTTTCTGTGGATGAGATTTTCATTTTCTTGATGGTGTCCTTTAAAGTACCAAAGGTTTTAATTTTTATGAAGTGAAACTTGTCAGTTTTTTCTTCTTTTTTTGTGATCATATCAAGAAACCACTGTCTAAAACTTATTGTGGTGATCACATTGTATGCTATGTGAATGTCAAACCACTCTGTTGTACACCTGAAATTAATATAATATTAAATGTCAACTATAATTAAAAAAAACCCACAACATTGCCTAACTCAAGGTTACAAAGACTTACCCTTTTTATGTTCTTCTATGATTTTTTTTGTTGGTTTTAGCCTTACATTCAGGTCTGTGATCTATGAGTGAGTTTTTTGTGTTTGGTTTAAGAAAGTGGTCCAGTTTCTTTTGCATATGGCTATTATGTTGTTTCAGTGCCTGTTTTTGAAAATATTATGTCCTACTCTTTGTAAAAGATGTGGTTGTAGTAATATTGGGGTTTGAGGGCACCTAGAGAGAAAGGGGACCCCTCCCTCTGTGATGACACAAAGCTCAAATCTTTCTGGATAGGAAAGGAATGGTGTAGACTTGCAGAGCTGTCCAGTGGAATATTCTGTGATGATAAAAATGTTCTACACCTGTGCTGCATGACACTGTAGTGACTAGCCACATCTTGAAGTGCAACTAAAATGAGTGTGAAACTCAATTTTTTATTTCAGTTATATTTGATTGATTTAAATTTTAATTGCCACATGTGTATAGGACCTACCATACTGAACAGTGCTGATATAGAAAATGTGTGTGTGTGTGTTGTAGTTTGGAGGGAGGCTATCTGGATGAGCAAATATCTAGATACCATTTTCTCTCAGGCAATCCAGTTTCCAGTGGCTTAGAAAAAGTTCTGGTGGTTGATCTAAAAAAACAAATATTTTAAGAAATGTTCAAAAGAATTTCACAACTAAAGATCCTTATAAATCTGTAAGTTGATTTACACATTTTATTTTAATCACCAGTCCTCAAAAATAAATGAGCATAGAATTAAATTTATTCAGTTGAAATTATCTTGAGTTTCAGGTGTGTTATCTTTGAAGAAAGATGAAAGTTAGAAAAATTCATTTTCTTTTAAAATATTTAGAGGAGATAGTCTCAATACCATTTTCCCCCTTTTGCCTTGAGAAAACTATGCATATAAAGCTTATAGTTAGTGTTAGCTAATGGTCTACCAATATATTTCAGATAAAATCTTCAGGGATTTTGAAAAACAGTCATTGAACGGGCTCTTAGAGAGAATGACCTTTGTGAGTTGATTCCTGATTTCTGAATCACTTTGAGCATCTAAGAAACATTGCATGAGAAATGCCTCCTTTCACAGTCTTTCTTTAGTCATTCACGAATATGAAGAGTTAAATGTCTACCTAGCTTTGGCTGCACCAGCCTGCAATCTCCTCTGAATTCTGCTGTTCTTTGATTTCATCAAAAGACACATTTGCATATGGACTGATAAGGCATGCTGGCACTGGGGTCCTGGGTTTCATGCAGGCACAGATCTGGCCCAGGACTGATGAAAACTCAATTATGATTTGTGTCTATACAAGAGAGTTTTCTATTGATTACCTGCCAGAACCATGATAAAGCAATGTTAGGCCCAAAGCCAAATCTTTCCAGTGATAATCTTTCTTTAGGTTTTGTATTCTATGCACTTGCTGAAGTGTTCTGAGCACTTGTGAACAATAATGACTCACAAAAATGATCGTTGGTTGCAAACTTGTCTGAAATGAAGGATTCCCTTCTTAGTGCCTAGGTTAACTTTGTATTAACCTTCCAACCATTTGGGAATAACTCAGCACCTGCTTATGTGCTTTACAGTATTTTAAGTTTCATAGAACATAGAAGAAATGGAAAACATGGCTCAAGTTTTAAAGAACTTGCCTATAGCAACCTAGAGGAGGTAAGTTGTCTAGAGATCAAGACCCTAGTCCAAGAAGCAACTTCTGTCTAATACTGCTATGTTGGTGAAATTGAGCAACATAAGGCAATGATCAGAGTGAGCTGAAACTAGACTGAGAGAGGCCTCTTGGTTATGATTATTAATTAAGGAAAGGTATTAAAAAATAAAAGGCTTCACAACTAGGTAGAGGGGATAGAGACTGAAGGTCATTAAGGGGGTTCTTGTGAAAAATCTAGCTTCCTTGTCAATTAATTTTCTATTAAGATAGTGAACATTTTACTCCTCATATTTAAGACTAATACCTTTATTTAAAATAGCCAACTTTTTTTAAAGGATTTAATTTTTAATCATTTTTATAATATAGTACAATATTATAGTATAGTATGAAAAATATACGGTAGTATTTTTTATAATATAGTACAGGCAATTTGTTTTGATTGCCCATGATTATGTGTTCTCTTTCTAGCTTGAGTTTGTATCATTTAATAACACTGTGTTTTTATACTGCTAGTCATTAAATCAATATAATATGTCATAGCAAATAGTTTCTTTTTTTTTTTAATTGTTTAATTTATTGGTGTGTCATTGGCTGGTAAAAATTACATAGATTCCAGGTGTACAATTCTACATTACATCGTCTATGTATTGCATTGTGTGCTCACCGCCCAGAGTCAGTTTTCCTTCATCACCATATTAAAACATCTAACTTAAAATATCTAACATTAACATATTGTTCCTATGTGCTGGGCCCTGTTTTACGTACTTTATACCAGTTGACTCATTTGAATCTCAAAATATCCCTGTGAAGAGGTTCTATTATTATCTCCATTTCAAAAATAAGTTAACTACAGATCAGAGACAGTAAAAGAGTTGTCTGGGGTCCCACAGCTAACTGGTGATTGTGTTGGAATGTCGACTCAGGCAGTGTGGCTCCAGGTCCGATGTCATGAATCACTACCTCAAAGAGCCTATCATCTATGGAAAAGAACAGAGGGACAGATGCCCTGGTTTATGTCTGAGGTCCTCATGGAGTGATGGTACTGTCCCTTTCTCATGGTGGGCAGTGGAAAAGTCACTGTTCTCTAGTTTCAGGATCACTTATAAGTGGATGGGAAAGATAAAGAAGAAAGCAGCCAGTTCTGAAGAGCTCTCCTTAACACTGCAGAATAAGTTTGGTTAGGTTTGGGTCATGGGCTGAACGGTGTCCTCCCGAAAATATTTGTTGAACACGTAACTCAGCACACCAGAATGTGACCTTTTTTATAAATAACCTTTAGGGAGGCAATAAAACTTTCTTAAGGCAGCCTTTGGAAACTAATACAGGTTGAAAGTGGTTTTCAAATGTGTGAGGTGGCCTCTATTAGCTGAGAACTGTTTAAACTCTCAAGAGGGGATCTAATTTCCACATATCAGACAATGGAACAATGGATAACCTCCACAGTGAGGTTAATGAGGTATCCCATGAAACAAGTATCTCATATGACCACTTACAACCTCATAGAATTAAAAACATTTCAAATTGATCACTACCTCAGAAAAACTTACCTAAAACCACAATTTTTGCCAGAATGTAAGTTGGGCTTATATACGGTAGTTACATTCTAAGGAGGGTTCCCCTCTCCCCCCAAGCTATTTAAGAACTCATTCCCACCATTAATTATACTTTAGGTACAACCCCACTTGATTGGATGAAAGGTATAATCTATTTCACATTCTAAAAGGACAATGTTCCCTATCCCAAATTATATCCTTTTATTGGACAATAGCCCTAAACTATATATGTTAGGTATTTGACTGTCAAATTACAAGTTTAGTTTTCATATGTCAATGTTTCTTATGTGGAGCAGAAAACATTAAGCAAAGTATATTCCTTTATAGACCACAGCTATTTGATTCATTTTTTTCTGAGCAAAATAGGTTAGAGATATCAGATCACTGCTGTATTTACTGACAATTTCTTCATCCTAGTCCGTGTGTACAATATTTGGCAACTGGAAGAGCATAAGCCCGCTCTAGACAGAACGCAGATAAAGGTACTTTCACACAACTGGCCAGTTATCGTTCTGCTCCGATTAGAGCCAATAGGAACAGTTTTTGGACAGGGCTGGCCATAGCCTTTGGGGTCACAAAGGACTGTGTTCAGGTTTCCCTTCTTTAAGAACTAGGCTCTTAATGATCTAGTTAAGCTGACTTCAGCCCCTCCCTCTCCTGGCTATTGAAAAAGGTAGCACAAACATCCTTTCTTACATGAATATGATGGCTCTATTATTTCAAACAAGGAGTGGCCTGAACAGCCCTCTGACCCCGCTGGCCAATTATTGTCTAAAAGAAAGTCCACTGATAAAACTTGCAGTCTTTTCTTCTTTTTTCCTATTTCCAAACAAGTTATTGTCTTTGCTAGATAGTCTCATCTTTTAGCAGGTTTCTAAATATATAACAATCCTATATAACTTGTTCCTATTTCCTTAATATGCATTTTACAATGATTTATCTTGGCATGTATAATAGGAAGTATTCTGCTGAAAGCTAACAATATTTTCTGAGCTATGTCGATGTTGTATTTTGCTTCAGGTGGGTGTCTGGTTATCTGTGGCTGATTCAGGCTACTGTCAAAGGAGTAGAACTGTGAGGACTCAAGTGCTTGTTCATCTGGATCTGCAGTGGATTCAAAATAATTGTCCAAGAATAACTCTAACCTTTCTTACCAGTGCTTCCTCTCTTTACCTTGTAGAGGGGTGGCCTAGATGTCATGGGACTTGTAACTTCACAGATTCCAGCTTCTGTAATAGGAGATGAACCCTAGCTCCAGCTCTGGGCTCTGCTTGGACACTGGAAGAGGAACTCAATGGCCCAGGGAACAGTTACTCTTAATGCATTTGCTGTCACCACATAATATCAATCAATAGCTAGGAGAAACGCTACTTAGAGACAGTTGCTAAATTTCTACACCTCTCCATATTCTAAATTAAATCCCTGGGTCAAAACTTATCAGCATTGCTTCTGGCCTTTTGGCTGAGATCACATGTAAAACTGATCCGCAGAGTTCGAAACACTGCTTTTGTGTCAGCCACGCTGCCTTCTCTTTGCCTTTTCCAGAAGAGCACCTTCCCTCTGTCTCGTGCGTGTGCCTGTGCCATGAGCCTCAACCAAGAGGCATTCTACTAAGCAGCCCCACGGATCTTGTTGGAGGAATCGTAAAGTTGCTGCGGAGGTTGTTCATTACATCATCTATGGATGAGGATCTCAGGGAAAGGTCCTGCCTGGTCTGAGTACTGAGAACAATTAGTCTTCCCTGGGAAGTTTGGATTGTTACTATCTCATGAACACCATGAACTGAGTAACTAAGATTCTTCCTTTCATGTTGGTTGCCAGCAATTTAGGGCCAGATTGACAGCCCACATACTGCATGTGTGTAGGTTATGAGTATCACACTACGCATTTTAGACTCATTCCTGGCTCTCCTTTACCTCCACTCTTGTTTTACTTTCTTCTCTCTCCTCTCTCTTAGCTGATGCTATTGGGTCATCTTGTATGAGTCTTGTGGCTGCTTGAACTCTTTTTAGGAATAGGGCAAAATATAAAAATGTACACACATACACAAAGTAATCTCAAAGAAGGTATTAAAGAACAGGTTGCAGATTGTTTGGTGAAGAGAAAATAGGGGCTTTCAGATGCAGGGAGAAATACAAATGAATAAATAAAGGCACAGTGAATAGTTTTGTCAAGTAATCTGATTTAAAAAAAACCTTCCTTATTACAGTTAAAGTCAGGTAGCAAAGCTACTTAACTGAGATCTCTAAATTAGAACATGGAAAAAAGATGCAGGATAAAAAAATAAAATTGCTTTTAAAATCTTTGAGCCTGATATATTTTTTCAAGGGCAAATTTATAAAAATATTTCAGTTACTATACATTAGAATGAAACTGAGTTCTCTGAAAATATAAAGGGCATTGAGATAAAATTGTATTAGTATCTTTTATCTCAATACATCTTCTTATGTCATTTAAATGCTTTGGAAAGAGTCAGGTGATGTTATTATTTTAATTTTATTTATGCCTTTCAGAGGTCATGACTATATCTATTTGAAAAAACAAATATGGAAAAACATTGGGCATTTTATAGTAAGATTATGTATAAATTAGAAATTTAGGTGAATAATAATGGCAATGATGTCAATAATGCAAAGATAAAAAGCATTATGGCTAAGTAATTCACCGGAACTCTTTTAAACTCAAGACTCCATTTTCATTGATTTGTTCCATGAGGATAATGGCTTTGTGTCTGGTTGATTATGGCTATACTCTAAGTATTAAGCCCATCGCCCAGCACATAGTAGATGATCAGTACAGATTTGTTGAATGAATAAATGAGTGAGTGAGCGAATGAATGAAATGAACCTGAGGTTCAGACTGTCTATTTGTAAGTTCAGGATAAAATTGATTTGACCTTGGGGAGGTAGTGACAGGGACTTTATTTTTGCCCCATTTGGAGAATATAGTCTAAGGTAAAATTCCTTTTAGAGTTAATACCCTAGATAACTGTTTAAATGTTACCATTTGTATAATTATTTGAAGACCTATTTTCCTTCACAGTGCGGAGCCTACCCCAAGATGATTGTCTTGTAAAATAGTTGTCTTCCCATTGGTGTAAGTATAATGAATTGTGGTGCTACAAGGACCTTAAAGACCATTGGCTCCTCCCTGTGGAGGTAAGGAGTCAATTACAGGGAAGTGATGGCTCTGGCCCAAATCACTTGACTCCATTCCCAAGGCTGTGGGGTACAGTGGTTACACACACTCTAGAGAAAGACAGGTTCCCGCTAGAGTTCTGTCATCTTTAAGATGAGAATAGTTCCTACTTCACAGGATTGCTTGGGTATATGATGAAATAATGACTGTTCAGTATTTAGAAGAGTACTGGGTATTATTTAACTCAAGAATTCCAGAGGATGGCCAAGTTGCATTATTAGAAAGTAAAGCATAAGCAGCTTGAGTATTCACATTCATCTTCCCATATTAAATTTTCCCTGATGCTGAAGTAGAAAAGATTGCTTCCTTCTCTAAAACCTCTATATGGTGTTCTACAGGTATGTCACCTGCCACCTATCAAACAGTGATCCTTGTAAAGGCAGGGTCTGCCTGAATGGTAGGCAATTTCTGTTAATTTTACTTGAATATTTATATTCTTTAAAAAAAAATTTTTTTTTATTGTTTTTGACAGAGAGAGAGAGAGAGAGAGAGAGAGAGAGAGAGAGAGAGAGATACAGAGACACAGAGAGATACAGAGACAGAGAGAGAACTGAACTGGGTGGGGTATCTCCCCAGTTTAGCACATGGGTCCGCAAGGGCCAGGGCCAGGGCCAGGATTCGATCCTTGGTCCCCGGCGCTGTAAAGTGAGTGCTTAATCCACTGAGCCATCCCGGCTTCCCTGATATTCTTTTTCAATGAAATAAATTCATTGAGTCCAAGACCAAGGCATTGTCCACATAGATAACCTTACTGATTAGTCCAATTATTCGAACTATGAGTCGTCTGCCCTTTATCCACAGTTTCAAAGAGAAATAATTTAGTCACATAAGTTATTTGTCTAGATAAGGGTTTTTCAACCTTGGCACTACTGACATTTTGGAATGGACAATTATTTGTTGTGGGGGGCTTTCCTGTGCATTGTAACAGGTTAAGCAACATCCGTAGCTGCTACCCACTAACATCAGTAGCACCCGCCTTCCTCACCTGTTGTGATAATCAAAGACATCTTTGGACACTGTTACATGTGCCCAGATAGCAAAATCATCCCCAGAAGAGGACCACTATGGTATATTATACCAATTTGTCATTTTTTTTGTTACATTTTATTCATAATCAATCTATGGAATATGCTTTGAAATAATATCATGGAGTTGTCCTTCTGAGGCAATTTAGAAACAGAGAATGATAATTCTCAGCTCTGAATGGTTTAGGAGGTTGGACAATTGACCATTAGAAGTAGCTCACAATTCTCTGAATTGAAGTTACAAAAGTCCCACATGCCTCCTTGGGTCAGTCCCCTGCTTCCTGCATGTTTAAATACTTTACATACGATTTTCATGTTTGCCTTTCTATGCTGTATTATATAAGGCAGAGGGGTCCAACCTTTTGGCTTCCCTGGGCCACATTGGAAGAATTATCTAGGGCCACATAAAACACAATAACACTAACAATTGCTGATGAAGTTAAAAAAAAAAAAGGGTCACAAAAAAATCTCTTAATGTTTTAAGGATTTGTGTTGGGCTTTATTCAAAGCTGTCTTGGGCTGCAAGTTGGATATTCCTGATATAAGGACTCGCTAGTCAAAATTACTTGAGAAGAGTCACAAATCTCACTTGCTTTAAAACATTTTTGCTTTATTTGCATACCAATTTCTAATGGATCACATTTGCCTTCTGGGTCCTTTCCTAGGTCTATTGTATATAGTAAGATAGGAGGTTTGTGGTGATTGTGGCTGGACACATATCCCAGAGCCTCTCTGTACCTCAACAGTGGTGAATACACCTGGTGCTTGGAACGTATCCTAGCGTGGCTGCTATAGTGAATTCCCAGCATTCACTCCAGCTCTCTCCAGCTGCCCCACCCCAGAGACAATGGGAGCATTGTGTGAACAATCCCTGGACTGTTCAAAGAGCATAGCCCTGGGCCCAGGGCTTGCTGTTTCTTTGTGGCACTAGATCAAGAATGATATGGCAGTAGCTTTCTGGATGCGCTTAGGAAAGACTTCTGTTAGCAGCATGTGAGCCTCTGGCCCTTTCTCTCAGCCCTCTATTGTCACTGAAAACAATGCTGTATGTATTTGAGCAGTTGGATGTGTTTTGGGAAAACATGCGTTGGGAATGCACACAGCTCACAATAGCCTCTGGGTCTGTTGGCACTTCCCTTAATATTCTGTCTCAGATATACGTCCTTGCACGTGTGAGGAAAAAAAGTAAGGTTGTGCGTGCTTTGTTAGGTGCCTACTGGGCTTATTGGTCAAGGTGGGGATAGGAAGTCATGGGACAATATGAAGAAGCTAAGATGTCTCTAAAAAAAACCCAGCTGGCCTCTGTCCCTGTCTCCATAGAGTGTCCCCAAGTTCCATCCAAAACAAGTTTAAATAAAGACTCTTCCTAAACTCTGTCATCTTCAGTTATACATATGATCAAATTAAAATAAATCATCATTCAGTGGTGAGGAACAAAAGGATCTAACTTCAGAATATCCATAAAACAAAAAAGGTTAAAAAAAATACCAGTAGCAAGGAAGATCGGCTAAAGGAAGAGCTAACAACAGATGAAGCCATAACCTTTTCCCACAGGTGTGCATCTGCCTTACACACAGAGAAAGCAGAGCTGTGAATAAGCTTTAGGAAGAACTCACCAAGAAGGGTTCCAACTTTTTAAAGAATATTTTTAGCACTAAAGTTTATATGAAGAATGGAAGAAAATTTATTTTGAACATTAGTGACTTGTGTTGGCAATATTGTTTTTATTGACTATCATTCCAAGCTATGGCTTTTATATTTTCCTGTTCTTTTTGACTGATATTTAATGAGTACATTTTAAAGAACATTTTGCTATTTTATGGCCAGGGTGCTAGCTCTGGCAACTGGAAATTTGTAAAACCATATAATACAGCCCTTCCAACATAGTTCCATCAGTTATACACCAATAAATAACAGTGATTTCAAGGATGATTAATCATAATCATTATAAAGCACTTTGGCCAAGCCAACATCTGTTTCCATGGATACAGCAGTCGGCCATCCCAGTTGGGTAATTTATATGTTTTAGTTATTGTTCCCAGATGACTATGAGGACCCGTGTACATATAATGTGACCTTTTAACTTTCAGCCCCAATGGACTCTGTGGTTTATACACAGCTGGTAGTCCTTTTGAGAAGTTTTTCTTGAGAATTTGTGGAGCTCTGAGGAAATGAGGCAGGATTTCAAAAGTCTTCCCATCACTGCTTCCTTGGCAAGGCAAAATAAAGAAAAGAACAGTGGTGACAATGTCAGTAACAAGCAGCCAATAGTGCCGACAACATTGACAGTGAATCAGAGATCTAAAGACTTATAAGCACTGGGGAAACTGAGGCACCACTCCCTCAGATCTCCTGACTCTCAGGCCAGGGCTTATCTTTTCCTTAATTATTTTACACAAATATATTTTTTTCAGTTCTTTGTCAAAAGCATGTTTATTGAACCCACACCATGTACCAAGCTCTCCGGTCAGTGCTGGCAAGCTAATGGCAAGCCAAGAAGTCAAACCTTGTCCTGGTTCCTGCGCTATGGCTCAGAAAGAGGTGAATGGAGGGAGGCTGGCATTAAGCAAATAAGCAGACAGATCAATGGACAGTTAGGCTGGGACAAGTGTTGAATAGGTGAGAGTTATACACTGAAGGGCTGTCATCAGGCATTAGGTCTCATTACAGAAGTAAGGACAGGCTGCTTTGGAGCAGTGTCACCTGAGCTGAGATCTGAAGAGGGAATTAGCTATGTGAAAATCACAGGAGATAGCATGGCAGGGGTCAGCATGTACAAATGCCCCTTGGCAAGTGGAAGCAAATTGAGTGCTAGCACTGAAAGGAAGTATGATTGGAGTGTAAACATATGGAATAAAATGATCAGCAGTTGGGTTATGCTGGACTTGTATAGCCCACAGTGAAAAAGTTTATCTCTATTTGAGTTATGGACAGAAAGTACCTACATTCACCTCTCTTGAATAAGTTGTAACAGAATCAGAAGCAGTAGCTGGGTACCAGTGGTAGTCTTTCCAGCTGAAGGGTAGAAGCATATTTTGGTCCTTTGCCTCTTTAAACACCCTACTGTACTTTTCTTCATTTTTCTGCTATGAAGTCTGGATGCTGAGAATGTCAGGAAAGCCCAGAGGTCTTGTCTGTCATTGATGAGTCTGATTTTATATGTGGCAGAACCAGGTGTCCAGGATTCTGATTTCTTCTCAGCAGAGGAGGGAAGCCATGCAGTGGACTATTATCACAATGCAGAAAGAATAGGTTGAGAGTAGACCTCTCCCTTTCTATGTGTAGGATTCAAAGCAGTTCTCCTAAATACTGGATGTGTAAGATAATACGTGAGAAGTGCATCTGCCTGCATGAATTTTATATGCTTTGTACCAAATA
>PVKE010020346.1:0-27577 GCA_004027555.1 Craseonycteris thonglongyai
GCTTGGTGTCAGAGTGCCAACCACCAGCTGAAGAGGTTTGCGAGAGCGTGTTTTACCTACGGAGGTAACATACATGTTAATTTTGGTAACATTTAATGTATTTTTATGATTGGAATAAAGATACATAAAGATGACTTGGTAAGAAGATGAAGAGTTTAAAAGTGTTAAGTTCCTTTTCTTTTCATATATTATAGCACAAAATGTTACTAATTCTTTGACAGTGAATTTAAGCATGAGCCAAATGAAATACTATAACTTTTTTTTATATTTGTGTGTATATATATTATATAGTTATGTATATATGCATGTATGTGTAATGTATGCATATAAACTATAGCCAAGTATAGCAAGTTTTTATTTTCTTGTGGGTCAGGGATGAATATGAAGGTATTGGCTATTACCAGTAAAATAAACAAACACATACACATTTCCATATACATATATATGTGTATGTATACACACATTCATTCTATTTCTGTGTGAGACAAAAACAAAAGCATGCTTAGTTTTTTCCCCTGGGAATGTGAATTAGTGTGAAATAACATCTGTAAGGTCAGTGGGCCTCAGGGGCCCGGGCAAATAGGATGTGGCAAAGGGGACTTTCCAAGTGGCTGTAACCTGCCTGGGAACTTTCGAAGGAGGGACTTCTGTTGGCCACCTGATCCGCCTCTCCCTCACCCCAGAGCCCTATATAACCCACTCACTCCCTTCCCAGTGCGCACATTCTTCGGCCCCCATCTCCTTTCCATTTCCTTTCCGGGGACCCAAGAATGTTGTCCCGGAGGCCCCCCCCCACCCCAATAAAGGCTCGCATTTGATTAGCCACTCGATCTCCCGTGTCACTTCCTTACAACATCTAAGAAGAGAAAAGAAAGCTAGAAAATTTACCATATAGGTTCTATTCTTATAAACCTATTTGGAAGTGTAAAATCCCCATCACACCATTGCAATAAGAATGTTATTTTTACAGTGAGCAACTAAATGGAAAATGTGCACACATTTTAAATAATGCTGGAAAAGTAGGATTAATATAAGAAGTTGTTCTGATGGGACTAATTAGAATTGGCCAATGCCTAATGTGCTGCTGATAAGCCATGTAGACTCTTTTCAAGTATATAAGGGGTGGACATTTTCATTTTCAAAAAATGCTAAAATTGAAGGAATGGGTCAGTGAAAAAGAGCAGGGAACATCCTTAGTCATGGAAAGTCATACTGGCTCATTAAAAAAAAAAAAGCAGGGTGTATAAAATAAAAAAACTAACAGCAGAGCTAATAAAACTACACAGAGCTAACATCAAACTTTGCATTCCCATTATACTCCCCTTTGCATTTCATGAGATTATGTGTGTTGTATTTGCTATAGAAAGAACGTGTGTTATCTTTAATCTAACAATGCAATGGGAACAAGTGGGTAGGAAGATACCCATTATATAATGAGTTTAGTGGAAGTTATCTGAACCAAATGCCTTTGAAAACTGTGTCATATTATTGCTTATACTATTAGATTTAAGTTCTGTAGTTTGTTATTTCAGTGAAAAACCTTCTGAGCCCAGAATACACATAACCTCCTGGTGACAAACTGCATCAATGTAACATACTTGAATTTTTTGAAGATATTTGAAATAATTTTCAAAGATAATTTTCAAGAATAATTACTATTTACTTGGTTGAAAATATGCATTTGTATTTCTCTGTAAATTTTTCCAGATCCACCTGTAATAGTACCTTATGTGGATGTGATTCAAAGGATCCAAGTCTGTACAAAGGAGGGCAGATTAGAATTTGAGATGAGGTTAGGGTGCATATGTACTTTGAAAAGCCCTGAGGTGATTCTAACATGCCTTTTTCTACTCCTGAGTTGATTTTCACTAATGTGTAAGAAAATAACTATCTCATTTTACAAATGAAATATAGGCCCAGAGAAGCTTCAAGGATGTTCAAGGTCACACAAAAAGCAAAATCAAGACTCAAAATAAGTCTCTTGAATTAGAATCTGATTTTCTTACTACATTATTCGTTTAAGTTAATGTATGAAGTTAATGCCACATAGAGACCAAAGATACATTTTTTTCTCTTCTGAAGGACATCTAAGGCTTACATGACCATCAAATAATTATTTCAATAAGTTTGGATCTTAATATAAAAATGGCTAAATAATTAAAGTGTAGGTGGTAGATGAAAATACAAAATGCGTGGAAGCCAGCTAGTCCATTATTCATTATGTCCTGCTCAAATGCAGATTATGAGAACAAAAAATGTATCTGTTGCCTGAAAGGAAAGGTGTGGTAGGTAGTATATCTTGAGCAAGATGAAACAATTTCCTGAACTGGTCATCACAAAGTGAAAAATAATTTTTAAGGGCGGTGTCATAGAAGCCTCAAAATGAAGTTGTAAAATGCTACTAAGGTGTCATACTCTCTTGACTTTACTCACATATTTTTGTATATTTGTATCATGATCATATTTACATTAAGAAACAATTCAATGAATACATAAAGCCAGAAGCCCATGGAACCAGACTCATGCTTCTTGATTTTATTGTTATGTATTTTGAAATAGAGTCTTGAAATATTGAAAGTATGTTTATTGTAAAGTGTATGAAAACCTGCCTGGGCATCTACTATTAACAAATTGTAAGGAGTGATTGAAATTTCCCCTGTGCTTTGGGACGATATAAAATTCCTGGAAAAGGTATTTGAATTTTTCAAATTGCTTGACCATTATTACTTCTCTTAAAACAATGGAAGTCTGGGAGGGGAGGGGATTGTGGCAAATAATTTCTGGTAACCAGGCTTGGCTGATACATCTACTGGATGAAATACAGCTGCCAAGGGTCCATTTGCTAGGTATACTTGAAATTCTGTATGCTCTCCCCACTTAGTTCATTCCTTTAGAAAGATATTATATAACAACTCCCCCCCACCAAAAAAACAAAAGATCCTTTTGTGTGTGGTATCCAGTGTACTACAAAAGCTAACTATAATTAGAAAATAATTATTTTGAGAACAACTTAAACTAGAAAATGAAAAAAAAAAAAGCTAACAAGATCAAGTCTATCTACAGAATCAGGAAGGTATGATATCAAGTTTTACAAGCATATTCGTATTTACAGCTTCTATTGGTCCTTCCATATAGCTATGACCTGCTTATCTGACCTGAGAATAAATTTTAGTAGTGAAATTGGGACAATTTCAAGGAGGATTTTAATCTCTATAGTCATGTAGAAATGTTTCTTCTCGCTTATTCGCGTAGTATTTACATTCCTGTTCCAAGATTTCTTAGGCCTGAGAAGATGAGGATATGTTGCTGTTTTATGTAAGGATTCCTTCCTCTATGTTTGACTAAATAAAAGAGTTTAGAAGGGAGAGATCAAGAGTAAATAAAACTAAGTTCCAACTCATTTAACACACATATAAATGAGTTCTGCTTTTGAAATGTAAACAGCCTCCTTCAGCAAAGGTTAGACATCAAACTGTCCTCAAAATCTAAAAGGCACTATAGCAGGCATGAGTTCGTACACTGCAAAATAAAGACAGATTAATAGGAGTAACTCTCAGTGGGCAGTTGCTAGAGATGGCCTATATTTTGCATACCCATGAACTCATTTTGGTCATCAAAGACCCTATTATGCAGCAGAAAGGAGACAGGAAGAGGTTCAATAGTTTGCCTAAATCCTTGCAGTTTGTATGTGGTGGTGCTGGGCTAGGGTCCCAGGCAGATACTACCACTAGGCTACACTTTTAGTTGGACCCATGGCCTGATGTGCAGATTACATAGTATAATCTACATTCCTAAAGCCTCCTCAACGCACTGAGTCTTCATTGGTAAAAAAAAAAAAAAAAGGATCCAGAGAAGGAGAGAGAGGGAGAGGGAGAAGGAGAGGGAGAAGGAGAGGGAGAGAGGGAGAGAGGGAGAGAGGGAGAGAGGGAGAGAGAGAGAGAGAGAGAAAGTCGTGGTTTAAAATTTATAAAAGAAAAAACAAAATGAACAAAAATTACCTGAGCATGACTTCTTTTGACTTGGAGGAGGAGCCGGTCGTACAACAATCAGATATTTAGGCTCTGCATCTGGAAACAATAACATTATTTATCAGCAAAATTCTTTGAGAACAAGTCGTACTTACGACAGAACACCCATGTCCTCACTTAGTGTTCCCTGGCCTCAATCATCATAACCACAGTGAATGAGAGGACCCAGGGATTCAGAAAGTTAATACTTCTTGAGACAGTTCGGCTTAGTTCAGTTTTTAAAATAAAAATTAAATTTGTATTTTTTAAATCAAATGGACAGGAATAGGAAAGAGGTTTTTAAAAAGATCTTGCTAGACACAGATATAATGCCACACTTTCATCAATCCTTTCTCTGCAAAGATATTTAAAAAAAACAAAACCAGATCCTATCTATTCTGTTATTCTTACAGAGGGTCATCCTGACGATAAGATCAGAGAAGGCAAATCCTACTTGCGTATGATATATATTATAGGTCATGTCCCCTACTGTATGAGAGGAAGTTTTTCACTTTGTAAAAATATGAATATTTTAATGCCTTATTTTTATCCTGTTTTTATAATTTCTTAGCCTGTTATTATATCTAACAAGCCATTTTCATGAGCAAGTCTTAAAGTCACAATTTTAGGTGGCTATAATTTTTACTTAAAATATACCAATGGAAAATAAATTCACCAAGACTCTATTTTTAAAATATTTGGGTTTTAAATAAAATAATGTTTAAACAATCAGTAAGTATGTACTAACTCAATGAGCTAATAATTTATCAACTATTTTTTTTTAGTTTTAGATAAACAGTTGGTTTAAATATATCTAAATAAGCCAAATGCACTTTGAGTACACTAAATAGCATTTTATAAGCAGCTCTACTCAATTAACTAATTGATAAATATTATGTACTACCGGGTATTTCTTTAGTAACTTTAGAGCCTGAAACTGATTTGACTCTAAGTGTCAGTTGGATGCTGTAGTCAATGAGAGAGTTTATCTCTACATGCTCAGACAGATTTTACATCTTTAATTTTCATCCTGGGTTCAAATATTCCCCCCACTCCTAACTGCGAGTTTGGAACAGAGGCTTTTTCTACCCAAGACTTTACAGAACTAACCTCATTCTCAGCTGACCTCATTCTCAGTCAAAGGCAACCTGACAATTTTTCTTAAATTACTCCAGACTTTATCTTTTTCTGGACATCCCACATAGCCTTATTTGCTATAACCTGCCTTAGTAATTACCACTGCCTAAAGTAAACCAGGTAACCTCTTGAACAGACTTTTGAGCTTTGCCTGCTTACCTTATAGTTGCCTTATGACCACAACACAAATAAAGGCTCATTCATTGTGTTTCAGTCTCACATGTTTGGACGTAACCTAAGTTTCCTAGCAGGTATACAATAAGCATTTCCTAATTTTATTTGGGATATAAAGTAGTATAGATATTATGAAACTGCCTTGTATTGAGTACTTTCTATGTGCAGGATACGTGTTAAGCACTTTGCATTCATAACTTAATTACTCCTTATGATAATCCTACTTGACATATTATCACCCTAATTTATAGGTGAGATCACTGAGGCAAAGTCAGCTTCATGAGAACGCAACATGTACAGTTGTCCAGGGTCCCATGCCCAAAAAGGTGCCAAGCTTGGTTTGATAACCTGCTGTCACCATCTTGAAGTTTTTAATACTTTTATCTTTGAATTTGTGTTTTGCAAGGGAAGTTCAATGGGACAATGGAGCATGCATGTGAGCAGAGGAGATAAGAACATTACGAGGTCTGACAATTAAGTTCACAAATGTTCCACTGTGAGCTTAAGTTGGCAGCACTGTATAAACAACCTGGTAAAGTTTTATAACCTTGGTATATCAATGTCACATAGCTGTGTTCATGTTGATGTGTTGTAGTGTCTTGCTGAGTGGTGTTCATTATTGTTGTTGTATGTTTTTGTGGCTGTCACAAGAATGCTAAAGCTTGAATTAGAGCAACAAACAAATATTCAATTTCTTGTTAAACTTGGCATGAGTGAAAGTGAAACCAGGGACATTTAGTCTAAGTTTATGGGGATAATGCCATAAAGAAAACAGCAGTGTACAAATGAATTAAACATTTTTCTGAGGGGAGAGAATGCATCACTGATGAAGAGACATCAAGGCAGCCAGTAACAAGTATAACTGATGAAAACATTGCAAATATTTGTTGAACTGTGCATCAAAATCATTGGCTGACTGTGAGAAGCATAGCAGACCAAGTCAACATTGATAGAGAAACAGTTAGGAAAACTTTCACTAAAAAATCTTGGCATGAAAAAGAGATATGCAAAAATGGTCCTGAAGGAGCTCACTGATGAACAGAAGTAAAGGAGAGTCGAAGTTTGTCAAAATCTTTTGGAGAGACAAGACGAAGTCTTGAGCTGTGTTATCACTGGTGATGAAACAGAAGTGTACCAATAGGAGCCTGAAACAAAGCACCACAGTGCACAATGGAAGTCAACCAATTTTCCACAACCAAAAATGTTCCATCAGTCCAAATCAAAAGTCAAAATGATGTTGCTAAACTCTTTTGGTATCAGAGGGATTGTTCATGATGAATTTGTACCAACTGGACAATCAACCAAGTTGACTATTTGAAAGTGCTGAAAAGGCTGTGTGAAAAAGTTAGACCAAAATGACCTGAACTTTTCACCAACAACTCATGGCTCTTGCATCATGACAATGCACCACCATCTCACACAGCACTGACTGTGAGGGAGTTTTTAGCCAATAAACAAATAACTGTATTGGAACACCTTCCCAACTTATCTGATCTGCCCTCCAGTAACTTTTTTCTTTGTCCAAAGATAAAGAAAATATTGAAAGGAAGACATTTTGATGATATTCAGGGCATCAAGGGTAATACGAAGACAGCTCTGATGACCATTACAGAAAGAGTTCCAAAATTGCTTTGAAGGGTGAACTAGGTGTTGGTATTGGCACATAGCTTCCCAAAGGGAGTACTCTGAAGGTGATTGTAGTGATATTTACAATGAGGTGTATAGCACTTTTTCTAGGATGAGTTCATGAACTTAATTTTCAGACCTCATATGTATATTTGAAGTTCCTTCCATTCATATATAGGTATAGCATTCTGGGCGCTTCATTAGCCTAAAATTTCAAAGGATCCAGGATGAGTGGGAGCTCAACAAGACTCAAATGTAGAACAAGACAAACATACAAGGACTGTCTAGAAAGTATTCAGCCAAGTAACCATTCTTTTTTTGTTGTTGTTAAATTTATTGGGGTGACATTAATTGATATCAATTACATTGTTTCCAGGTGAACAATTTTACATTACATTGTCTATACATAGCATTATATGCTCATCACCCAGAATCAGCTCACTTTCCATCACCGTGTGTTTGATTCCCCCTCCCTACTCCCCACCCACCCATCTCCCCCCCTCCACCTCCCCCCACCCTCAGGTAACCACTAAACTATTGACTGTGTCCATGAGTCTTTGTTTCTTTGGAATCAACCAAAGTGTCCTCTGATAGATGACTGGATAAAGAAGTTGTGGTACATTTACACAATGGAAAACCATTCTTGTTATATTGACAAAGGCTGGATTTTTTCTGAACAGCCCTTGTATTATATCTATGACTGAATAATGGGGCATGGAAGGATACCCGACAGCTGCGAGACCACACTTTTCATTCAGAGCACAATTCAGTTCAACATAGAAAGAGGGCAATGGCATTTTAAGAAACAATATGACCAAAGGATCCTATTATATCCTTTTTTATTTATTTTACTTTTTGTATGCCCCGACCACTTATGCTGAAAGTGATGTAGAAGGAAAGAAAAAATTAGAGCGATCTCTCATTCTTTTTCTTTTCAGTTCTTCCTGACTCATGAGCAAGTCAAAGGCAGAGTATTGGTAGAATGTGCATATATCAAGATTTGAAGTAAAAAGTTGTTAGTTTGTGCATTCCCATGATTCTGGTAAGAATCTTATACATATGCATGTATAAAATACAAAGCATGATTTTAGTGATTCTGCTTAGGAGTTAAAGGCTTTAAAAGGCATTATACAATACAAAAATAAATGCTAAAAATCATGCTAATAATTTAAAATTTTAATTTTTTCTTTACCTAAATGACAATAAACAGCAAATAAAATAACACCAAGACAAGTTGAGAGAGAAACGGCAGAAATGAAAAAAACTCTGTATTTTAATACATTGAATAGCAATTTTTTCCTGCTTTTTAAGCCAGGGGTCCTCCATTTTTATTTTGTACTCAGCCCTGCAAATTATATAGATATTTTAATCTAGTTCTCAAAGTACCATTTTGCTAAATCTCTGAAATTTACTTCTAGGAAGCAAAATTAAATCACTATTTCTCTTAAATTGTTTTCACTGTAGCAAAGTCATTTGGAGCTAGCCTTTTATTTTCTTGCTTGATACATGTTAAGTAAACTATGCCTCATTGATTTTTAAAAAAAGAACTGAAACACTAGAAAAATAACATACATGATCCAAGACATATGGTTATACAAGCAATTTAAAAGTAACTTTTGTTGTGATCACAGTCATCTTGCAATAAAGTAAAGGCTGTTACATCAATTACTATTTGGAAAAGATGTTAGGATCTGGATGCATATACTGGCTCTCACTGCTCATTAAAAACTTTGAACATTCATGTAGTTCAGCAGTCTTTGCACTTAATTGGAAACACAGACATGGAAAAATAAAACAACTAGGAAACAAGATTTCTATTTCTGTTCTGCACTACAAAATTCTTTGTGGATTTGTAGCAAACTGGAAATACATACAATTATAGCCTGATCAGAAATTCTGGCAACACATGCCAAAATATACTGCTTTGACATTTGAAGAATGTGTATAGTTAAAATGTCAATTAAAAAAAATTAATGTAAAATGCAGTTACCTTAACAAACTTTTTCTTCCTAATAGGTAAGCCTTTATAATACTGTAAACTAATTAAATCAAATTTGATTACTATTTTAAATGCCCTATGGTGGAGGATAGGCACAGCCTATTTTCTAAGGAAATTTACTATTAAAATCCTTAATAAGGTACTAGACTTTTTGGTAATACAAATAAGCCTCCCATAATTGTTCTCTTTGACAAACCCAATTCTCTGATTTTTTAAAATTGTTAGATATATTGGGTTGACATTGGTTGGTAACAATTATGTAGTTTCCAGGAGTATAACTGTACATTACATTGTCTATGCATTGCATTATGTGCTCACCACCCAGAATCAGCTCTTCTTCCATTACCATATATTTGATGTCCCCTCCCTACTCCCTTCTCTCCACCCTGCTATCCCACCCAACAATTACCCTCAGGCAACCACCAAACTATTGACTATGTCCGTGAGTTTTTGTTTCTTTGTTACTTTCAGTTTTATATTTCACCTATAAGTGAGGTCATATGTTTCTTGATTTTTTTAGTCTGACTTATTTCATTTAATAAGATAGTTTCAAGGTTCATCCACGTTGTCACATGGATGAGATGAAATGGCTGTATTTCATCTTTTCTTATCGTTGAGTATTATCCCATTGTATAAATTTACCACAACTTCTTTATCCAGTCATCTATCAAAGGACACTTTGGTTGTTTCCATGACTTGGCCAACAAGAATAATGCTGCAATAAACATAGAGGTACATATATCTTCACAAATTAAGGTTTTCAAGTTTTTTGGGTAGATACTCAGAAGAGGGATTGCTGGGTTATATGGCAATTCCATTCCTAATTTTTTGAGGAATCTTCATACACGCCAAAACCAGCAGAAGAAAAGGACTAATAAAAATTGAAGCAGAACTTAATGAAATTGAGAACAGAAAAGCAATGGATAAAATTAATGCAACAAAGAGCTGGTTCTTTTTTTTTTTAAATCAATAAAATTGACAAACCACTGGCTAGGCTTACCAAAGGACAGAGGACAAAATTACATATATCAAAAATTAGAAATAACAGGGGAGAAATTATGACTGATATTACAGAAATACAAACAATTATAAGAAATTACAATGAAAGACTTTATGCCACCAAATTGGACAATTTAGACAAATGGACAAATTTCTAGAAAGATATAGTTTACCTAGACTGAACCAATTTTCTGATTTTTATTAAACGACAGCTGCATTGTAAGACACATAGCTGAGAATCCTGTCATAGTGAGGTTTATTTCTGCCATGCAAGTTTCCACAAAATAAATGTAAATAAACCAGGATAATCCGAAAGGAAATCAAGTAAAAGCCCTGGAGAAATAATTTATTTACCTCTGCCATTTGTTTTCACAATTTTCATGTCATACTAAATTTCTGGGCCTAAGAGCATGGAATCTGGAGCCTGGAATCAAATCCTGCTCAGCTAATTACTAGTACAAGGCAAAGCAGTTAATATCTATGAACCTCAGTTTTCTCATCTGACAAATGGGAGAAATCATAGTACAGAACACTCACTGTTAACTTGAACTCGAACAATTGGCATCGCAAGCAGTCAGAAAAAGAAATTTTTTTTAAGAGCCAATAACTTTAAATAAAAATTGAAATAAAATCAATTTCTACTGGAAATTAAGTTTAAACTTGGCACGCTGTGCTGTAAGCCCACTCTTCACACATTATGTTCGTCTTCCACTCCCCAATTCACCACATGTAAACATACTGGTCAGTTGGGGTTCCTAATGATGAGTAACCTACAGCACTACCTAACACACAGAAAGTGCTACAATGATGTCGGCTATGATGGTGAAGATTACTTTTTTTTTTACATGTTTATTTTTTATTTTATTTTTCAATTATAGTTGATATTCAATATTATTTTATATTAATTTTGAATATACGTAATAGTGGGTAAACATTTATTTAATGTATGCAATGATATCCTCAATAAATCTAGTACCCACCTGGCTACATACTATTTTCCGTATGCTGTTATTTACATTGCCATGACTGTTTTGTAATTACCCATTTGTATTTCTTAATCCCTTTACTTTTTTCACCCACCCCCAAAGCCCTCATCTAGCAACCATCAGTTTGTTCTTTGTATCTATGAGTATTTCTGTTTTGTTTGTTTATTTATTTTATTTTTTAGATTCCACATATTAGTGAAATCATATATTTGTCTTTCTCTGACTTCTTTCAGTTAGCATTATAACCTCTAGGTCCATCTGTATTGCAAAAAATGGTAAAATTTCATTCTTTTTTATGGTTGAGTGATATTCCATTGTATACATGTACCAGTTCTTTATCCAATTATTCATCACTGAGGACTTAGGTAGCCTCAATACTCTAGCTATTACAAATAATCCTGATTCTAGGTGAATAAAAAAGTATATTCTGCTGTTTTGGGGTAAAATGCTCTAAAAATATCAATTAATCCATCTGGTCTAACGTGTCCTTTAAGGCTGCTGTTTCCTTATTGATTCCTGTCTGGAGAATCTATCCATTAATGACAATGAGGTGTCAAAGTCCCCTACTATGACTATACTACTGTAAATCTGTCTACTGATAGTTGTCAATATTTGCTTTATATATTTAGGTGCTCCTACATTGGGCACCTATCATTTTGAAATGTCCTTATTTTTCCATTAGTATAACCTTTGTTTTAAAGTCTTTTTTGGTAAACTATTGCTTCTGCAGGGTTTGTTTGTTTGTTTGTTTGCTTTTATTTGCGTGTAATATCTTTTTTTTTTTTCATCTCTACTTTCAGTCTGCATGTGTCTTTTAATTTGAAGTGGATCTCTTGTAGATAGCATATGTATGGCTCTTATTTTTTTTTAATCCATTCAGCTACCCTATGTCTTTGATTGAAACATGTAATCCATTTACATTTAAGATGATTATTGATAGGTATGTAGTTATTGCCATTTTATTATATATGTATTTATGTTCTTCCTCCTCCTTCTTCTTCTTAAAAAAGTCCCTTTAAATTTTTTCTGTAATACTGGTTTGATGGTGATGAACTTTGTTAGGTTTTTTTTTGTCTGGAAGCTTTTTATTTGTCCTGAAATTTTACATGGTAGTCTTGCTGGATATGGTAGTCTTGCTTGTAGTTCCCAGCTTTTCATCCCTTTGAATATTTTGTGCAATCCCTCTTGTCTGCAAAGTTTCTGTTGAGAAATTAACTGACAATTGTATGGGATCTTCCTAATAAGTAGTAACTAGTTGCCTTTCTCTTGCTGTTTTTAGGATTCTCTGTCTTTAATCTTGCTGTTTTTTATTATAATGTGTCTCGGTGTGGGCCTGTTTGGGTTCATATTTTTGATACACTCTATGCTTCCAGGATTTGTATATCTATTTCCTTTGCCAGATTAGGAAAGTTTTCAGTCATTTCTTCAAGTAGGTTCTCAATTCCTCACTCTGTCTCTTCTCCCTCTGGTACCCCTATGATGAAAATGTTGTTAGACTTGATGTTATCCTAAAGGTTCCTTAAACTATCCTCATTTTCTAATTCTTTTTCTTTCTTCTTTCTTCTTTCTTGCTTGCTTGCTATCTTTCTTTCTTGCTTGCTTGCTATCTTTCTTTCTTTCTTTCTTTCTTTCTTTCTTTTTCCTTTTATTGCTGTTTTAATTGTCTTCCAAATTGCTGATTAAATCCTCTACTTTATCTAATATGCTGTTGATTCCTTCTACTGTATTCTTTATTTCAATTTTTGTATTCTTCATTTCTGACTGGTCCTTTTTTATGATTTTTATGTCTTTTTATGCTTCCTATGTCTTTCGTGAAGTTCTAAGTTCCTTAAACATATTTATTAAAAACCAGTATTTTGAACTCTGCATCTGGTAGATTGCTTGCCTCAATTTTATTTAGTTCTTTTTCTGATGTCTTCTCTTGTTCTTTGTCACATAATTTTGGCTGCCTCTCTGTTTCTATGTGTTTGGTAGACCTGCTATGTCTCCCAGGATTGGCAGGTTGGCTTTATGTAATAGGTGTCCTGTGGGGCCCGGTGGTGCAGTTTTCCTGAACACCTGAGTTGGGTGTTCAAGGAGCATCCCTTCTGTAAATTGTGTGTTTCCCCTCTTGTTGCAGCTTAAACTCACTTGCTGTTGGCACATCTGTGAGTGGAATTGACATTCAGGCTGACTTGCTGTGAGGACTGGCTTTGACCATAGTGTATAAGCTGCTATGTGAGAGCTGACCTCACAGAGCAGGATTTGCCCCAGCGGGCTCTTGTGCCTGTTGAGATCACCATTGGGCGGGCCATTTATGAGGCTAATTTTATGGTTTCTACTGTGATCTGAAGGTGGCCAATGGGTGTGTTAGTTCTGGGGCCTCTTGGGAGGGGCTCCAGTACAAGCCAAGTTTAGCTGCTGCCTGTAACCAGACTGGTGCACCTGGTAGGAGCTACAGAGAAATCCACAGTTGGGCCCTACCTATACTGGCCAGCTGCCACAACTGTCAGGCCTGGGACCATTCAGCAAATGTGCACCCAGAAATCTATCACTGTCTGCCAGCTGCCTGTAAAGCTCAACTGCTGAAAGAGCCTTGTGGAGTATTCAAGTTGGGTGAGGCAGATCATAGTCATTCACCAGGGTAGGGTGAGTGGTGTTCACCAATTAGTGTAGATTTAGGTTTGACCATGTGGGAGAGGGCTCAACATAGGAAAGGTGGCACCTGCCTACTGGCTATGCTGGGAGAAGGCTCAACACATGGGCAATTGGCAGCTGTCTCTCTAGACTACACCCTGAAGCCACACAACTCAGTTTCTCCTGGATATCTCTTGTGCTCCTCTGCCCTCTGCCCAGAGCTGCTGTCCATCTGCTAGAGCCCAGGGGGAGTACTTGTGAGACAGGTAGGTCTTTGCACAAGCTTTTTACAAAAATGCCTGGGTTTCCACCAGCATTTCTTGCCCAAGTGAACAGGATCACCACTGATTTTTACAACCAGATGTTGTGGAGGGACCTATTCCCAGGCCTGGTACTTCAGGCTAGAGAACCTGCTGTGGGGCTTGGACCCCTTGCTGCTCAAGAGGACCTCTGAGCTGAGATATCCTTCCTGATTCCCCTCTGCCACACACAGGTGTGGGGCCAGCTTGTTCTGCATTTATACCCCTACTACTAGTCTTGGCATGGCTTCTTTATATCCTTAGTTATAGGACTTCTCTTCAGCTAGTCTTCAGATGGTTCTCCAGGTTTATTGTTCTTTAGTTGTAATATTGCTTTGATCCTGAGAGGAGGCTAGTACAGCATTTACCAATTTCACCATCTTGACTAGAACTCTTTTTTTTAAAGTGATTTCTTTAAAGCAGAAATTTGTGTCTTAAGGGGTCATAGGACATATTAAAAGTATTTAAAATGTTTCAAACTTGTTTTTTTAAAGCAAGCATCAGATTCCAACATACAAAAATTTTAGCAAAAAACGTTATTGACCAAGCTTGTCCAGCCTACAGCCTATAAGTTGCATATAGCCCAGGACAGCTTTGAATGCAGCCCAATACAAATTCATGAACTCTCAAAATATTATGAGATTATTTTCATAATTTTTTTTAGCTCCTCAGCTATTATGAGTGTTAGTGTATTTTATGTGTGGCCCAAGACAATTCTTCTTCTAATGTGGCCCACCAAAGTCAAAAGATTGGATATCCCTGTTATAGACCATACTGATAAAGATTCTCTCCTTGACACTTAATCTCTTTTTCTGAGCTTTTTTCAACTAGGCCCTGAATTTCAGGTTTCTGTGCTCATCTCTGTATTGTCCAGTTTTAGAAAGAATTCTGCTTATATAGTTTAGCCAGAATTTCCAAACCTCCATACCTCATTATCCTCAATATCTAATCATGTTCCTTATTTTTCACCAATCCCAAGAAGATACATCATCATTCTGGCCTGCTTTAAGCAAGAATCATTATGTCAGCTTAGCCAGAATCCTCTATTACTTTCAATGTTTCCTCTTAGTAATTTTCCAATTACTGACTCCCACCTTGCTCTTTGGTTATAAATACCCACTTTTTATAATTATATTTGAAGTTGAGCTCCATATTTCTACCCAACTGCAAGACCCCAATGCAGTGGTCACTACACCTATTGAGGTACTTCCCCCCTTGAATAAAGTCTTCCTCACCATCTTTAACAAGTGCCACAGCATAATTTTTTAAACAATATTCACTCATAAAAATCGTGCAGAAAATCCTAGAAAATATATTCACAAGCAAAATTTTGAAGCTCATAATATAAAAATATGAGGGAGGATGCAAAAACATTGAATTTATAAAAAATTGCATATTTATTCTTACATGTTTAAACTTCAGTCACCTTCAAGTACTCTCCTTTTGATGTAATACACCTAACAAGATGCTTTTTCTACTGATCAAGATAGTTTTTGAATGTGTCCATTTTGATACCTTTTAGTGATTCTGCCATTTTTTTAAAAGATTTATTTTATTGATTTTTGACAGAGAGAAACAGAGACAGAGAGAGCCAGAGAGAAGGGGGAGGGCCCAGAGCAGTCTCCATAGTTGACATTCGTTTTCCATATAGTTTCACTCCACGGGCGGGCACAGGGCTGTGCAGGGCAGGAACTGGGCCGGGAGTCTCCCACATAGGTCCCAGCAAGAACTGAACTGGGGGCACACCCCAGTTCAGCATGTGGGTCCGCATGGGCAGGGGCCGGGATTCGATCCTTGGTCCTCAGGGCTTCAAAGCGAGCACTTTACCCGCTGAGCCATCCCAGCTTTCCCAATTCTGCCATTTTTTTTGTTTCACCTCTTCCACATTGGAAAATGTTTCCCTTTGAGAAACTTTTTCACGCAGAAAAACAACAATAACAAAAAAAAAAATTGTTGCTTGTGGAGAGATTGTGTGAATAGGGAGGGTAGGGCACTGTGGTCATGAGTTTTTGATCAAAAATTGTTTAACACTTAGTGCAGTATGTGCAGGTGCATTGTCATGGTGTTTGCTACAGCTGGGACATTTCATCTGCAAATAGTGATGCAACTTTCTCAAAACTTCCAGATAAAAACTGGTTGACGGTTGACATGGAGGAACAAATTATGAGTATACAATCCTCTCACTTCAAAAAAAGATGATTTCATTATTTGTGGGGGTTACCCCCTCGTACATTAAGGCTAACTGTAATTTCTTTCAGACATGTAACATAAGGAGAAAAAAAAAAAAGCCTATTTTCACAGGTGCTGAATAGGCCTTTGCAAAATTCAATACCAATACTTAATAAATAAGAATTCAATGGAATATTTCCTTAATATGATAAAATATATCTTAAAACAGCCAATCCACCTTAATTGAATATGCAGATTCCTATATATAAATTTCTATTGAGTAACTCTCCTCCCTGGTTTTATCAGAAAATTCAACCCTTATTTCTGTTTGCCTTTTGGTATTACATTTTTTTTTAATGTTACACTATGATTCCATTTTTGTAACCTACTTTAGTTTTTCTATTGAGTAGCTAGGACATGAATTAGGAAAATAAACCAAGAATGATGCAATCATCTATACTATGTGTTCTTTTACATCAACGATGTGAAAATACCTAAAAAGAAACCGTGGGTTGGAAGCATTACTGAAACATTTTCCCCAGGCCAGCCTTACAAGAATTGTGAGAACAGACTTGCTTAGGAAGGTCTCAGATTTAAATTTGTATATTTCCCTCTTTACCTCCTCATTTTACCAAATATGCTTGTCCCTCTCAATATTATTTTCATTAGGTCTTGGAGAGAATCATCAAAGTAAGCATTAGCAACTTAATATGAATGAATTCATGTTAATAGTTTCCCTACTCATCACCTGTTCTAATTTAATTACACAAAAAAAGCACCCACCCTCTACTAAACACCCACAGGGCATCAAGGGACAAATGGAGAGGATCTTTTCTCCTAATGGCCTTCCTGGTTTCTTTCCTCTGTCCCTAAAATCCTAAGGTATGGAGAACCACCTTCTCCACAAGCTAAAGACAGATGGCTTGAAAATGTCTTGCTAGAGACTAGATCTGAGGAGGACATGGAGGCTTTCCTCTGGTAGGAGTGGGGCTAGGTACCACTCTGCTCACACTATTGTGGACCCAATGCAGGGAAAAGACATCATCTCAGACACTCTTCAAAGTCCAGAGAGAAATTTCAAGATCAAAATAAATGTTCAAGTGACTTTAGTTGGGCCTTTAGTGACCTTTAGACACCTTTAGTGATTAATTATGTTTATTTTTAAAGTTTAAAACAAAACAAAACAAAGGTGGGATTATCTCTGCTGTGATTCTCAGATTTAAAAGAAACATTGAGACTTAATTCTCCATTCATCCCCAGAAAGTGGGAGAGACCACTCCCTTTAGGTCCACAGTAGAAGAGGCTAGAATCTCCACTTGCTTTCTTGAATTAGCTGGAGACTTAAAAATGCTTCTGAGCTACCACCCTAAAAACCCAGCAAGAATATTGGGTACTGAGCCAGAAGCCTGTTCATAGAAGAGGTCTCCTCTGAGAAGTGGTGCCAGCCTATGCTGGGATTTTAGCCAGCAGAGACCAGATACAATGGTAGAAGACCAGTGCAGAACCAGGTTCAGTTCAGGGGAGGAGGCCATAAATGGAATAAAGCCAGGACTCTTTGATTGCATTAGGAAGTTGAATGGACCTTCCTTTTAGACCAAACCAACTCCTCAAGGTTCTGAAATTGAGGCACGAAGGGATGGATAGCATCCTTCTGAAAAGATATTTGATTTCCTACTAATTTAGCAGGTGGAAATTTACTGGTTTTAATTTTATTTGGAGACAAAAAAGCAACATAGTCATGTCTGAACCCAAAATGGTAATTTAATATTAAATATACTGGTAAGCCTGTTTTATAAGAAATGGCATATTGGGGAAGCCGGGATGGCTCAGCAAGTTAAGTGCTTGCTTTGCAGCCCTGGGGACCAAGGATCAAATCCCAGCCCTGGCTTATGTGGGCCCGTATGCTGAATGGAGGTGTGCTTCCCATGCAGTAGGCTCCCAGTTTGGTTCTTGCCTCCCGGTTGGGCCCCTGGCTCAAGGGGGCGTGCCTCCCATGTGGGAAGCTTCCAGCCCAGTGCCCACACTGTGCAGCCCCCACCAACCTGTGTGAAACTAAACCATGTCAAAAACTGATGGTGTATAACCATGGAGACTGCTCTGGGCCCTCCCCCTTCTCTCTGTCTCTCTCTGTCTCTGTCAAAAACAATAAAATAAATCTTAAAAAAAAATGGGGGAAGCTGGGATGGCTCAGTGGGTTAAGCGCTCACTTTGCAGCGCCAGGGATCAAGGATCGAATCCCGGCCCTGGCCCATGCAGACCCATATGCTGAACTGGGGAGTGCCCCCAGTTCAGTTCTCTCTTTGTCTCTGTTTCTCTCTCTCTCTCTCTCTCTCTCTCTCTCTCTCTCTCTCTGTCAAAAACAATAAAAAAATGGCATGTTAAAAATTCAGAATACCATATTTCATTGGTTCTAAGATGTACTGCCCCCTGCCCCCTGCAACTCTTAAAATCCTGAATGCATTTTATAATCCATGATTATCTTGCTTTGATTAGGAGTTGTTGTGACCTTGCTGTCATAACCTGACAAGAAAGTGACAAATTCAAAATTGGCAAAAGGCTAGTAATTTAGAAAAAACAACAACAGTGGAGCAGTGTTTCCAAAATCCTGTATCATCAATGTTCTCACTGGCATAAAGAGTGATGTGACGTGGAAAAATAAGTCTACTGATAACTCTGGGTCGAAAGGTAAAGCAGGAAGTTTAAACTCACAAGGTGAAGAATACTGTATTTACCTTTACTTTTGCTTATTTTCTTTTTGGTTTTCTAGAGTAATAATCTTCCTCCCCAAACTCCAGGCAAGCCATGTGAAAAACATGAAACATAATGAAATTGAAGGACATTTTACAAAATACCTAACCAGGATTCCTTTGAATTGTTGAGGTCATCAAAAATAAGGAAAGTCTAAGAATGTCAGTCTACAGGAGGCTAAAGATGCATGACTAAATGTAATGTGGTGTTCTAGAAGAGATCCTGGAACAGAAAAATGACTTTTAAGGTAAAATTAAAAAAAAATCAAATAAAGTATGGACTTAATTTAATAATGTATCAATATTTATTCATTGGTTGTGACAAATGTACCATATTAACAGGAGATGTTGAAATAGGAGAAAATAGATGTAAAATATAGAGGAATTCTCTGTACTTCTCTTGCAGCATTTCTTCTCTAAAGTTATTTTAACAATTTATCAAAGGATAAAAATCTTCTCTTTCTAAAAAACTAGATAATATAAAATTTATGTATTAATGAATCAAAGGAAGCCTTTTCAATAAATATAAAGCAAAGGCCCTAAGGGATGCAAAAGGAGTATTATTAATCAATAGCTTCATTCTTTCTTAGTTTTAGATAAAATAGTGATGTGATTTATAGGTAAAGGTGCTTCAGAATTTGACGAAAAAAGGAACTATTTAAGAAGCCAATGTGGTACAGCATAAGATTCCTAATAAAAATAGAATCACTCACAAAACCTGAAAAAACATCTACAGCCATGGAAATCTCCATAGAGAAATCCATATCATTAATTTTTATTTGCATCTGCAAGCATCCACATGCTGCACTGAGCTATAATCTGACCTGAGTCAGTACAGTCCAAATTAAGTATTCCCTTTAGCTTTAACATTTGGCAGACAGCTCTTGTGCCTTATTTCCTCAACATTAACACAGAATAATATCTGTTTGAAAGTACCCTTGAAAAGCCTCTTTGTGTTTTAAGCTCAGAAAGTTACACTCATCCAACAGTCAGTTCTGAAGATGCGAATCTCTCAGCATAGCCCTGGATGATGTAAGCTAACAGAGCTCCTGAAGGCCCTTGGTTCTGCTGTGCTGTCTCAGCGGTCTTTGCTCTCGCTGCACACACCATTCCCTGTTGGCCTGTGAGGGGGAGCCTTGCTGTGAAAGAGATATGCGCGGTCAGGTGGTATTTCAAGTGTAAAGACAGTAAAGTGCTCTTATCTTCTCATTTCTTGAAGAACCACATTAAGTAATTCTAAATTTCAGTAGAATAATCAGCCTTCCTTCCCACCCATTCTTACATTCCAGTAACAAAGTAATAATAACAAGTTGACATCACAACAGCAAATCGGTTTCAGTAGCAGGGTTCATGTACTGATGGTTCATGTTTGAACTTCATCCATTCTGAAGCTCAGTTACTGGAAAACGAGAGTCTCAAATACTGTTGCTGCAACAGATGCATATACCTCCAGAGGGTAATATCAACAACAACAACAACAACCTCATCATAAAATATATTAAGTGTCCCTAAAGTAATTATATAGTAAAAAGCCAGAACAGCAGCCATAGTTAGTCTTGACCAACTCAGCAACATCACTGATGTCCTTTTAGGAAGTCTGGTGTCCCTTCTGGAAAAACACTGATGGGATATTTTTCTGGAAAATTGGGTGAATTCTACACTCTGCTTAGGCTTGTTTTAAGTTATAGCTTTGCAAAGTTTCATAAAGGCCAGAAGTCACAGTAGTTAAAAGTACTGTCAGAATTGTATAACATTTACTATAATTACTAAGTTTATGACTATAAAACTTTAGTGATTTTAAATAAATCACTTAGATTACTAGTACACTAAGTTGTACATGAAAATGAATGTGTTTAGCATTATGAATCATCACAAACTAATATAAAGCCTTGATCTTTCAGAGCAGTGGTATCCAACCACTTGGCTTCCCTGGGCCACATTGGAAGAATTGTCTTGGGCACACATAAAATACATTAACAATAGCTGGAAAACTAATAACAAAAATAAAATAATAACAAAAAATAAAGTTTGTAAAACATTCTCATAATATTTTAAGAATTTGTTTTGGGCTTCATTCAAAGCTGTCCTGGGCCACAGGTTGGACATGCCTGTTTTAGAGTATTTCTAAGCCCCTGTAGGACAATGTGGTAGGCTGATAATCATACTAAATCTAGCCCAGACTTAGTATGTTGATTTCTCTAACACTAAACCTGGAAACATAGTATTTGTACAATGAACATTTTCTGAAAGAATAAATGTATTTATTTCTCTGTCTTTTTTATTTTATTTTATTTTATTTACCTAAAGTAAAAATTAAAAAGTGTGAAGCTTTGCAGGAAGAGAGGAAAAAATAATTAGAGATTTGGAAAATAGCAGTCAGCAAAAGCAAATGATTTTTTGAAAAGCTAGTAAATTTTAACCACTGAAGTTGTCTTTGATGAGCCTATATGTAGAACTGCTTTTTACTTTGAAGTTGTTTTTTCTTATAAAAGGTATACAGTTTTGTGTGTAAGAATAATCCTTACCCTCTTTCACCTGAAAACTAATTTAAAGCAAATACTGCACTATTGAGTAGTTATTTCTATTAAACATTATAAAAATTGGTTGAAAGATAAACTAACTCCCATTTTGACAGAACATTCTTCTATGCCTCAGTGCTTTCAGAGAGTTTCTGGTTTCTCTCAGTACTAGGCTGACCAGACTTACCATTTTAAATGGGACAGAAAACAACAGTACTTTCCTGTTTCAAATGGTACATGTGGTCAGCGTAGTCTCACCAGGCTGAATTTGAGGTGTCAGTAGAATGACCACATATACCATTTGAAATCAGACAGTATGGTTGTTTTCTGTCTCATTTAAAATGGTGCGTCTACTCAGCCTACTCAGCACTGGCCCTCAAATAGGCTTGGACAATGATGGAGGTTAAATGGTCTCTAGAGGCACAGCCATCTCAGACCACAGAGCAACTGCTAATGCAAAAAAAAAAAAAAAAAAAAATGATGATGACCATCACCATCGGTTGGATTTCAGAATGTTCAGTCATAGACATATTCTGAAGGGAGCTCACGGCTTATGTTGGTATGTATGTTAGAAGAGGAGCAGTTTGGAGTTGTTCAGAATTAATGACAGCCATGAGAAGCAGCCTGTCATACCCATGCTGCAGAGTGAGTGAGTGGAGCCTATACATATGACATGAGAACTCAGCTTTGATAGGGAGAGGATGCAGGGAAGGAGGTGGAGGAAGAAAGATGTGGGAGGGGGAAAGAGAGCTTTACCTAAATACAATCATATGTACCCCGAAAGGCTCTGCTACTCTTCTTCACTTCACAGCTTACTAAAGTGGTCTCAAAGGAAAGACACATCCTTTTTCCAAACAGAGGGGCATTTCAAAGACACATTCCATAGAGAAAGATGTTGCTGGACACATTTTCGGAGAGTTCTGCTTAATTTGGGGAGAGTTTGGTAAGCAATGCTATTGAAAACATACACTTCACCTCATGCAGACTACATGCTTTTCAGAACTTATTAGTGCAAAATCAAAGGCGGGACCCCTATTTTTATAAACAGGGAGAAAAAGTGACATTGAAAACTAAGCACTCTGGGTGGTAAATACACAATGCAATACATAGATGATGTAATATAGAATTGTACACCTGGAGCCTATGTAATTTTTACCAACCAATGTCACCTTAATAACTTTAATAATTAATAAAAATAATAAAACACTAAAATATAAAATGTTTCCTTTCACAGTGTCTGTCTAGTCCTGCCATGGAATTTCCTGGCTATTTAACGTTGAGCTTTGCAGGTGAGTGCCGACTCTCACCCCACCCCAACCTTCTTATCCCTCTCACTGCATGGGCACTCTCTCAGCAGCAGCCTCAGGATCAAACCACATTACTTCACAGCTC
Organism: Craseonycteris thonglongyai; assembly: GCA_004027555.1. Lineage (NCBI taxonomy): Eukaryota > Metazoa > Chordata > Mammalia > Chiroptera > Craseonycteridae > Craseonycteris > Craseonycteris thonglongyai. Next base: position 22,671 of record PVKE010020346.1, read on the forward strand.
ACCCTCCAGGGTGAAAAACCACTCCCCTTACTGTAGGCCAGACATCTCAACCTACAGACCCCAAGAGATTGCAACGTCTGTACCGGGAAAGATTGTGTGCTTTAATGGGGTGAGAGAGAGATTTTCCTTGGCAAAACCACCCACTGAATGTACTATGGCACTGCCAGCCCATGTGGGGACTGCTGCCACCATGCCCTGCCAGATATCACCATGGAGGTATGCACACCTGACCCTCCTGCATCCACACCCAAGTCCCTGCTGAAGGAGATTAGTGGCAGCTGTTGAGTGGGGGTGGGAAGAGGAAGGCCCAGCAGCAGGGGTTTCAGGGGACCAGGTGTTGAGAATCAAACTTGGGGCTGGGGTTGAAGGCCAGGACACAAGAACCCAGGCACCAAGCCTTCAGCACAAGTACTGCAGTTCCATCTGACCTCAATGACAAGATCAAACTGAAAGGTAAAATTATTAAGAATCTCAAGACAGTGACAGCAAAGCATTAAACTTCAAATGCTGGGCTCTCCTGAGTGTCCTGGTCACATACCCATGAAGCCAGCCCTTACCGAACTGTTCCACTTCCAGTCCCACCACAACTTGATATACCACATAGCTCTTTATTTGGAGACAAATTCTCTTTCTGGCACTCTAAGGAAATACTATTTAATAACCTATTTTTCTTACCTGCTTGACCCCATAAGCCAGTACACATCCTTTCCTAATTTGCAGACCTGTTAAACATTGTTGAAACTGCTGACTTTATTGGCTGTAGGTTTTTGGTATTTTTTGGCCTGTGTTTTATATGTGCTTCCCACAGAGAAATTTAGTGTAGGGTGTTGTCTGTGAACCGGTTTAAGGTTTGGAAGGGGCTTGCTTTTGAACACACATATTTTCCAGTGAGTCCATCACTTCATTCATATTACCTCTATAGAAACTACTATTGAAAAATCAGGACTCTGCTTGGATAGTTTTCTTTCAAATAATAAAGTTAGGCCACATTAACAATCAGATGGTAAGCCAAAGCCTTTAAGTCATTTCCTTCTTAAATGTTCTTGTCTGTGTTGCCATGCTGTGGTTCTTAGGAGCTCACTATTTAATTGGTGACACATGATACAAATACAGACAAGCAAGCAGCAAAACAAAAAGCAAACAAGCAAGCAAACAAACAAAAAACAATTAGAGAACAATCCAAAACAGAAAAAAAAGCAAATGCTGGCCTTCACATTATAGCACTTCAGACATGTTCAGTATGTGCCAAAGAACATCAAATGTCCAGAAATGGAAAGTAAAATGTCTAAGAAAATAATATGTAGGCAATGAGGAAGAATTTAATTGTATTTCTTGGTTTTGAGATATACTGTATTCCTTAAAAGCTCATAATAAATAGAGATGGCGGTGGAAGGGGTAAAGGAGAGAATGTTTGGGGACACAGTAAGTGCTTTATAAATTTAACTCATTTAAACCTAAAAATGAAGAAAATTTTAGTCTAAATATTAGCTTGTGTATCTGTTCCAGATAACCCTCTAATTTATACTTTTATCGGCAGCTGGCTTTCCATTTAAGACCCCTTGTAATGAGTCTGGGACAGGTAGAGTTTTACTCCATGATGAAAGGGTCATAAGGTATTTTGGGAGGTCCTGTTAAACATAATTAAGAATAAAATTTTAAAAGTTAGGTTTTGTTCTCAGTGTGTTGTGCAATACATTTTAAAAAAATTGTTATGCTTTATATTGAAATATTCTACATTAGTTTCATTGTATTTCCAAGAAAAGACAGACTTGGAGACAGTTTATCTATTGTTTGGTGAGGTCAAGAAGAGCATAAAAACACTATATTTGAGGCCAGTAGAAAACACAGAACATTCAAAAGATGTTATCTTTATCACACTATGGTAAAATGGCCATCTATTACCAAGTAAGGTCTTTCTGGTATAAACTCATAGTGAATTGTTTAAGTGATGGCATAATATTTATTAAAAAATTGATACTCCTATGCCAATTTCTTCAAAAATCCCTTCTGAAGCTTACTTAAGTTTTGGTAAATTTTTCACTTTGGAGCAAAATCAAGTGATTCTGGATTCCTATTTTTAATGAAAAACTTGGATTAATCTTAAAGATTTAAAGCCAAATACTTCCCAAGTGGTAAAGCCATTTCCAGAGAACAAACTAAGAATTAGAGGACATTTTGAAAATAGTTTTAAACAAAACAAAAATACATCTTAAGTATGACTCACAGCTGTTTCACACTTCTTTGCCTTTCTCCCATGCATTTGTGTATTCTAAATTTATGACAACATTGGAAGTAAAAAAGAAATCTAAGGCCTCTAGGGTCCTTAGCTTCTGGGAATTTTCTGTTTGGGTGGAATGCAGGATCAGGCAAGACACACAAAAATAAAAACAAATATCAAATTATTAAGAATGATGCTGTATCTTGTCAAGATACAACATTCATTTATGATCAATACACTTAATAAAATGGGTATAGAAGGAAAGTATCTCAATATAATAAAGGCTATAAGGACAAACCCTCAGAGAATTTCATACTTAATGGAGAAAAACTGAAATCTTTTCTTCTAAAATTAGGAACAAGACAGGCATGTCCCCTGTCACCACTGCTATTCAACATAGTGTGGAAGTTCTAGCCAGAGCCATCAAGCAGGAGAGAAAAATAAAAAGGCATCCAAATTGGGAATGAAGAAGTCAAACTGTCACTGTTTGCAGATGATATGATCCTTTATATAGAAAACCCTGAAGACTCCACCAGAAAACTATTAGAAATAATAAATAAATACAGTAATGTTTCAGGATACAAAATCAATATACAAAAATCCACAGCATTTTTATTCACAAACAACAGAACTTCAGAAAAGAAGTGAGAGAAATGGAAGTTTTTGCGATCAAAACAAAAAGAATAAAATACCTAGGAATAAGTTCAGAACATAATGAACTTATACACAGAAAACCATAAGACACTATTAAAAGAAATTGAAGAAGTTACAAAAAAATGGAAAGCTATTCCATGTTCATGGCTTGGAAGAATGAACACAGTTAAGATGGCCACATTACCCAAAGCAATATGAAAATTTAATGCAATTCCCATCAAAATCCCACAAATATTCTTTTGAGAAATAGATAAAAACAATCACCAGATTCATCTGGAACCACAAAAGACATCAAATCACCAAAGCAATCCTCCAAAAAAAGCACAAGGCTGGAGACATCATGTTCCCTGACTTCAGTCTATACTACAAAGCATCAATAATCAAAACAGCTTGGTGTTGGCAGAAAAACAGACATACAGACCAATGGAACAGAACTGAAAACCCAGAAATAAACTCAAAAATATATGGACAGATAATCTTTGACAAAGAAGCTAAAATATACAATGGAGAAAAGAAAGCCTTCTCAGTAAATGATGCTGGGAAAATTGGAAAACCACATGCAAAAGAAGAATCTGAATTGTGAACTGTCACCACATACCAAAATTAACTCAAAGTGGGTTAAAGACCTGCACATAAGACCCAAAACAATAAAGTTCATAAAAGAAAACATTGGTACTAAACTTATAGACCTTGGGCTCAGAGAGCACTTTATGAACTTGACCCCAAAGGCAAGAGAGTAAAAGCAGAAATAAATGAATGGGACTATATCAAACTGAAAAGGTTCTGCACAGCAAAGGAAACCGTCAATGAAGAAAGAAGGAAACCAACTGAATGGGAGATAATATTTGCAAACAATGCCTCTAATAAGGGGCTAATATCTAAAATATATAAAGAACTCACACAACTCAACAACAAAATAGAAATTATACAGTTAAAAAATGGGTCAAAGCCCTAAACAGAGACTTCTCCCCTGAAGACATACAAATAGCCAACAGATACACAAAAAAATGCTGAACATCACTAGTAATTAGGAAAATGCAAATTAAACCCACAATGAGATACTACCTTGCACCTGTTAGAATGGCTATAATGAACAAGACAATGAATAACAAGTGCTAGAGAAGCTGTGGAGATAAAGGAACCCTCACTGCTGGTGGGAATGTAAATTGGTACAACCACTATGGAAGGCAGTATGGAAAATCCTAAAATATTAGGAATGGAATTGCCATATAACCCGGCAATCCTTCGTCTGGGTTTCTACCCAAATAACTTAAAAACCTTAATTCACAAAGATATATGTACCCCAATGTTCATCGCAACACATTTCACAGTGGCCAAGTCATGGAAACAACCAAAGTGTCCTTTGATAGACGACTGGGTAAAGAAGTTGTGGTACATCTGCACAGTGGAATACTATTCAGCAATAAGAAAAGATAAAATACAGCCATTTGTGACAATGTGGATGGACCTTGAAATTATATTATTAAGCAAAATGTCAGATTGAAAGAATCAAGAAACATATGACTTCTCTCATAGGTGGAATATGAAACTGAAAGTAACAAAGAAACAAAAACTCATGGACACAGTCAATAGTTTCATGGTTACCTGAGGATAAGGGGGGAGGGGGTGGAAAAGTGGGGGTGGAGTAGGGAGGGGGAATTAAATATATGGTAATAGAAAAAGCTGATTCTGGGTTGTAAGCATATAATGCAATGCATCATAGACAGTATAATGTAGAATCATACACCTGGAAACTATGTAATTGTTACCAACCAATGGTAATCCAATAAAAAAAGAAAAAGAAAAAGAATGATGTTAAAATGCTCAAGCTCTAGGGCAGGGGTGGCCAACTTTTCTGTATATAAGATCTACTTTTTATCTTAAAAGTGTGTCGCGATCGACTTGTTGTCATAGGCGTAGTCTAAGGGGGAAGAAGGGGTGTGAAATGCATACTATGTTTATACACTGTGTTTCAGTATAAGGTGCATTCCAGCGAGGTATGGGGAGATAAGTAAAATATATGTTCAAAACTATT
>PVKE010020347.1:0-27576 GCA_004027555.1 Craseonycteris thonglongyai
AGAGAGAGAGAGAGAGAGAGAGAGAGAGAGAGAGAGAGAGATACAAAGACAGAAAGAGAGAAGTGGGGAGGGCCCAGAACAGTCTCCATAGTTGCACATCATTGGTTTTTTCCAACAGTTTCATTCCACAGGTTGGGCGCGGGGCTGCACAGGGCAGGAACTGGGATGGGGTCTCACCCCAGTGAGAACTGAACTGGGGATACACCCCAGTTCAGCATATGGGTCCGCACGGGCTGGGGCCGGGAATTGATCCTCAGTCCCCGGGGCTGCAAAGTGAGCGCTTAACTCACTGAACCATCCCGGCATTCCCCCTAAATCTATTTTTAACGTGATTTATTTTTTATACACACACACACCAAAAAAACGAAAAAACAAAAAACAGTATTTTGGCCCCTCAAAATTAAAGAGCATCACACTGCTTGCTTATGATCTTACCGTGAGGTGCCCGAATCTGTTTTTAAAGTGTATTAATTTTTACAAAAAACAAACAAACAAAACCTCCAAAATCAACTTCCTAATACTGAACAGATAAGCATGGATAAAATGTTATGAAGTAAATGGCTATCTTGCATAATCTCCATATGCCAGCACTGCAGTTTTCTGTCCAGCTGGGACTCACTACCTGGAGAGGAGTTTAGGCAATTATAAGAAGGACCATGTAGCTAATACTGAAACAAGTCTTACTCAGGGAAAAATAAGATCTGAAAAAGAGGTGGTCAGTAATATTCATTATCTTTTCTTATGGTATAAACCATTCCAATTTTGCCACTTATCAAATTAAAGCCAAGGCTTCTCTAAATATAAAATACTGGTAATGCTTATTGTGATTCTGACTGGCTAACATGCATCACAGCATGTGTCATATGTTTCATGACACATTCTGTGTGTGACATTTCATTTTCACAGTGTAAGGGGCAAGGACTTTATTATCACCCCATTTTTTATGTGGAAAATCCAAAGTTTGCAGAGGTTACAAAATGTGTCTGTTGATATTGGTCAGGTTGTCTCGCTACCCATGGAAGTCTGGCATCAAACACATGCTTGCCTTGTTTGGGGAGCCTGCCATTTTTTCTAAGTTTTAGAGTCCTAGATTTTGATAAGGTGCATGGAACAATGTACGGTATCTCTGCCAAGCACCGAATAGAAGCAATGGATTCAGCCTCTAACTGGAATGATTTGGTTAGATTCTAGGATAAACCTCCTAGGTAAAAGTTTGGAGATGACACAATCATAGTATTCTACAGACAGAAGAAAAAGTCTTAATTTCACCATATTTTTGGAAAAAGAAAACTGAGGCCAGAGTGGTGTGCAAGGATGCTTGCTAGAGATTTTAAAGATGTAATCAAACATCATCATTTCTGAGGCACTGGCTGTCACGTACTCCCCACCCCCGAGGAATGTACTCTCAATATTTCCATGTCCCAACTTCCCACCAAGTTGATCTACTCCCACAGTCCTCGAGGGGCCCCCTGCACATCAGCCCTGCCTGCTCAGTTCCTTCCATCCATCCATAAGAGACTTCTTACTTCTCTACCACTTCAACCCTTCCCCAGGCAAACACCATCCTAATGAATATCCCTCTTCTTCCTATCATACAACCCCACTCTATGACCACAGTTCCACATTCTAAACCAGTCCAATACATGTTATGTTTACATTTATATCTGCTATACTCTGGACTGAATGAAAGAAAGGACTAAAAATAAATACAAAACACCAAATAAATGAAAACTTCCTACATTGCCTAATATGCTATTGAGATTGAGAATGCACCATGGGAGAAAGTAGGTTTGGAGCTAAGGATTTAAATTTTGGACCAACATATAGATTTTAAAGACTTTTAAACTTCATTGGAAATAAACTCAGTAAATTTCCTCAAGTTTCTGTTTTATTCCTTTAAGCTGGGATTTTTTTTTTCTTTTCCAGTACTTCAAAATAAAAGGTAATTTATTCCTTTCACTCTGCTCTCAAGACAATGCAGTGGGCAGATGGCTATTTCTTAGTGCACTAAGCCTTAAATGACTTTTAGTCCTTTGTAATAGAATTGTGATAGATTAGAAGTTCTTTCTTTGGAGGCATATGAAAATAGAATCAGTAATTTTATCGGTCATTATTATCATACTATTCTTATTTGCAACATTCCACTTGATTACCGGTATTTTAAATTTCTTCAATGAGCAGTGACGAATAAAATACATTGAATATGTTAGAACCTAAAATCTTATACCTGTATTTGGAAAGAACTAGTAACATGTTTAGAAACAGAATAAGTTATTTATTTCATTCTAAAGAATAATTAAAAACAATCACCCTATATTTTGGCTATTTATAATATAATGTAAAAATGCTATTTCTATTTCTTTCCAGGAAAGTGTGAACCTCAGGCATCTCATTCATGGAAAGTAAAACCTCATGCAGTCACGAGTTCCCGTGACGTTACTCCACAGCACGCAGACAGCCTGTCACTTCCTGACGGGTCAACACGTCCCATTTGGTTTAACTGACACATTTCCTCCTGACGCACCCCTGTGCCGCCTATGCTGTCACAGCACATCTTGCTTTGTTTCTGGAAATAAGGTGTAGCATTTACTTTACCGATCCTCAACGGCAGTAGCACCAAGCAGAATAAGATCTTTCTCAATCTGCTCATAGGCTTCTGCTAATTTCTTTTCTCGATCTTGAAGTGCCACCTTGGCAGCCTGCAGCAGTTTACAAATGCCTTCATATTCTTCTTGGATGAGCCTTTTGTAGGCAACACACAAAGTCCGAAGCCCCTCCTGTGGGATACAATGCATTTCACATGAATTCAAGTATCACAGTGCTGAAATATTATTTTTCAGAAGCTTTCTTATTATCTGCTTTCTCTAATTAGAATGACTAACCAAAGAATTATAAACAAACCAACCTTTAAGGGAGGGCTGGTCATTTACAAATGTATTATTTCTATCCACATTAAAAATAATTATTATACATTATAAAGAATTCAAACTAGTAGCAGGGGAGTAAAAATCAGGGCCATCAGAAGGTAAAACTGTTCTTTTATTTTGACAAATGAGAAGTTAAGAGTTAAGTATTTTTTAGGATAGTCATTTGCAATTTTATGAATACTAAGTGATATTTCTAAAAACATGTTTTTTTAGGGGGTCTGTAACACAGTTTGATCTTATTTAGCACTCACTGAAGGAAAACTAGGCAACACTATTTATTAAACCCATTGGGTCCACAAGAGAGTGAAATAAGAATCTAAGAATAACAAATTCTCTGTTAAAGGTCCTTTACCCTCCATGCCAACAGGCTCCTCACCTCTGTGGGTAATGGAATTTAGTAACATCATTATTTTCACGATCCCACACAGAAAGGTTCAACAATCTTAAACCTGCAGCTTATTTATTGATTCCTGTTGGTTCAATGGCAGCTACTTTGTTTGACTAATATGTGTTACTAGGCATTTTAATAAGAACTTGAAGCCAAAGGATTTGCACACACAGCAACATTGAACACAGTTTAAAATTGAAGTAGCTGCTATTGGCATGCATGGTCTCAGGATAAAAAGGGTGCCTCTTGGACAATAGAAATTTTTAATGTTTTAAAATCTACAGTAACGCAGGGGCAATATGTCTATGAAGAGCCACATAGCACTGGCTTAGGCTGCTGTGGACAGGAGGAGGGTGGTCCTGTGTCAGAGCTGTACAGCCTGTCCCACACCCACAGCAGACCTTGAAGAGAGGGAGCTGGAGACACAGGGTATCAAAAGCTTAGATACGCTGACCAACTGGAGCAGACTAAGCTCCATGCTTTAGAATGAGATGTGGGAAGAAAACCAAATGGGAAGTCGCAATGAAAAGCAAAAGTGCTAACTGATTTTTTAAATAAATCACTAAAAATCCTTTGAGATAAAGATTTATTTTCTCTAATACAATCACCACAAACACACTTATAAATTGAACACCCAAACATCAACCAACCAACCTAGCCCCCACCTCAAAATAAAAGCATGCCAACAGTCTGCTGGATAAATGTTCTAGAAGGCGGTGCCCAGGCCAAGACCACCACTTGTGTGGAAATCAGGGGGGGAATTTTCCATGTTGTGTACACATGGCCCATTCCAAATTCTAAGTGTATCTCTTAGGGAACAGAGCATGGCATTCTTAGCCAGGAGTTTTTCCTTCCTGATGCAGAACAAGCACGATGCTCTCCCCCTTAGCAGGCCATCTCACCACAGCGTTGCGCTCCACTCTGGATCGAATCTGATCTACTTTGCCTTCTATTACTCGGGGAAATATTGAAGAATCCGCTCCTTTGCAAAACAGATAAATTTCTCCTATAAAATGAGAGAAAAAAAAAAAAGATGGTTGATCTAATCATAATGTAGGGAAGACTAAATTATTTTTCAGATTGAGCTATTACTAAGAAACAAAAGCAGGGATACCAGCTCTGAGACTGTTGCAAAGCAGATTTTAATAGACCAGTTAACATGTAAAATCAGGAAAAAAATTAAATCTACAAATTATACCAAAAGCCTCAGTTTCTTCCTGCAACCTTAGAAATCTCACAAGAATGGCAGAAAAAACCAACTGGCACCTGGGTGTCCCTCCTATCACATCTGCCTTCTCTCTGGTTAGGATAACAGTGAGGAACAGAATGACCTTGGGACAAGGGGTTGGGGAAGGAAACTAAGGGTGTGGCTGACCTAAAAGTGGGGATAACAATTTCCTGAAATACTGGAGGTGAACATCAAGTCCCATTAGAATGCAATGCATCTTTCTTTTTTTTTAAAAGATTTATTTTATTGTTTTTGACAGAGACAGAAAGAGACAGAGAGAAGGGGGAGGAACCGGAGCAGTCTCCATAGTTGTAAGTCACCAGTTTTCAACATAGTTTCATGAGATGGGCGGGGGCTGAGCAGGGCAGAAAATGGGCTGGGAGCCTCCTGCATGGGAGGCACGCACCCTTGAGCAAGGGGCTGAACTGGAGGATGGGAACCAAACTGGGGGCCTCTTGCAAGGAAAGCACACCCCATTTAAGCATACGGGTACGCACAGGCTGGGGCCAAGATTTGATCCTTTGTCCCCAGGGCTGCAAAGCGAGCGCTTAACCCACTGAGCCATCCTAGCTTCCCCAGAATGCAATGCGTCTTGATGCAAAACATGATATCTGGTCACCCCTTGCATTAACCAGTTATAAAAACATCTATTTTATGATTTTTGCCTCACACCTCAAGTAATGTCCCAATTACTTCACCCATATTTTTGCTGTATATGCACACTTCTCTTCCCTCAAGATAGAAAAATTTTCTCTTTTAGTTAAGTTGGAGGAAACTCTCTAGTATATGACAAAAAGGAGATTAAAGAGATGAAAGGCACCAGCACTGACACAATAGGCCCCTGGCATGTGCAGGCTACTTCTTTCTCAGCGAAGAATCTTCTTTCTGGCCTGCCAAGCCATGTGGCACTTTGCTGGGCATGGTTCATTTGTCTTGGGTTCATGGGAACACCTGGTGGTTCACCACAGCAACTGTAGGGCCGGGAGAAGCGGCACTGCCACAGTGACCCACAGTGTATTCTTAATTTTGTCTGCAAAGAGAAAGCTTGACTGCTTGAGCTTCCTGGCCCAGGGTTCATTCCTAGAAACCCTAGATGCTGACCGCCTTCAGAAGCATATCCCGGAAACCAAATCCAGAGACACCAGGAGAAGAAGCAGGGATTGCTCCATTGCAGCCAGCTCCTCAAGTAGAGAGGGTCAGGAGGGCTGTGGGGAGGGGCACACCCCTGGGGGAGGGGCTAGTGAGACCACACCAGCTGGTCTGAACCCGGAACTTACACAAGGGTTCATGAACTCCTCTATAGCATGTGGTGCCTACCTTGGCTTATTTCCTTGATCCCAGAAAAAAACTAACTCCTGCAATACACACAGAGTGAAAACATTTAAAACACAGCACCATTTATGACCACATAGGTCCTGAAATTAAGCCAAGGGTAATGGCAACCTAGGGCCAGGAAGGATGGCCTCCAGTGATGGCTGTGCTGTGAGCACATGGAGCTGAGCTGTGGCTGAGCAAAGGCTGGGAGAGAACTGGGAACATGCCCCACCCACACTGAGCAGGAAGCTACCAGAGCAGGAAGCACAATCCCCAGAGGACATCTACATAATCGCACAGGTTTTGTGACATGGGGTTCTTAGTCATATCCATTCCTGACTACCAGACATTTTTCTAGCCGATGCTCATAAATCATTAGCTACAGTTTAGAACAAGAATTGTAGTTCAGAGAACATAATGATACATTCTTGAACAATAATACATTTTTTAAAAACCATGGATGACTCATGGTAATGGCATGTAAATAGCCTACTTGTAAATTTCCCAGTCTCAACTTGTCATTTCCTCCATACCCACTTAGGATGCAGGAGAAGTTCAGCCTTAAGGTTTGGGTAAAGACAGCCTTCAACAGAAATTTCCAGAGTATAAGGCAAAATTTAATCTGCAAAGGACTTGAGCTGACAGTATTTGGCACCAGCTTTGGATGCTTTTCCAGTTTTATAAACAGCAAAAAGTTACTCAACCAGGGTGCTGCACACAGGTGATGTTATAGTAACTTAAAGCACAGTAAACAGGTGACGTGATCCTAACCTACAGCAGCACACACAGGTGATGTGATCTTAACCTACAGCAGAGCACGCTGTGGCACCCAGGCTCAGCTCTGACGGCTACAGCACACTTCTCCGTGAAGAGCCCTCACAAAGAAAAAAAACAAAACAACAAAAAACAAAACAAAACAAAGAAGTGCATGTTGTTAACTTGCTACAGGGACTGATGGTCTCTAGTCTTCCTTGATGGAATCAACCCTCCTTTAGGTTGTAAAACCAACGAAATTAGTGTCATCATTGGGGATCTGTTACTACTTAGAGAACAAATTGGTGAATGAAATATTCAAACTTCTCTGAAAATTAACTGCTGTAGTGGCCAGTTCAGATGGCACAGCAGCCCCCCTTGTAAAGCCCAGAGGTCCTCAAAGATGCCGTCAGAAATAGGCACACATCTCATGGAAGGGATATTCTAATGAAGTGAATGCCTTGGGCTTAAATCCTTAATGTGACCCAGCTCCTATTCAAGCTTTTGTGATGGACCTTTCTGATGGTAAATAGAGGTCGTTTATGAAGGTTCCAAGTTTCTGTGACCATGTCAGCTTAGAAGAACACACAGGTGTAGCAGAAGAGCATTTGTGGAAAACTGATACATGACTGCCTGTGACTGTGATCATTATTGCAGGCTCAGGAACTTCCTTGTACTCATGGTTTAGCTCCTTGACTTCACATTTGTACGGGTATAAAAAAATCACAAGACAAAGGGACTTCTACAATTCAATGACTTCCTTCTGGATCATTTTGAATGGCTTAGGTAAACTCTCAGGAGAGTGCTTCATCAGTGCAAGGTGGAGTAACTTCCTGCACTTGGACAAGTGTTAGCACTTCTGAATTTGATTCAAAGGCCGTGGGATATATACTTCTCATGTCCTGCTGATCCTATAGGTGTAATCTCTGTATCCATGTGTACGGGTCGCATTTATATTATAAATTATTTTATGTCCCATGGCACTTAGTGCAAGTGTCATTGGTGGAGCTCGCTAATGCCTATGCCATATGATAACCTGGTTTAGAGGTGTAGGAAGCATGCAGGTAAGAGAACCAGCTCTGAAACTGCCAGCATAGCCCCCAGAGCAGCCAGGGTGCCTACAGCAGGCACATTTTCCAGCATGTGGAACTCAACTCTTTAGAAAACAACTCAAGGGTGCTGCTGAAAGATATGCTGTGAGCAACATCAAAAACACCTTCAATGTTCTTAGAAAAGAAAACAAGGCATTGCTGGTTCCATCAGAAGAAAGATTGCTGGCTCTGTTTAAGAAACGCTACTTGGTGGGGATGCTGGGATAGCTCAGCAGGTTGAGCTCTTGCCTTGCAACTGTGAGGTCCAGGGTTTGATTCCTAGCCCCGGCCATGCAAATCCATATATTGAACTGCAGTATAATAGGTAAACACCAGGATGGCTCAGTGGCAAAGGTCCCTGCCTACTATGTGAGAGGCCCTTGGTTCAGTTTCTGCCCCGTGCGATCCCATAACTAATGATGTACAACTATGGAGATTGCTCTGGGCCCTCCTCTCTCTCTCTTTCTCACCTTCTCTCAAACAATAAAATACATCTTTTTCTTTTTTTTTTTTTTTTAAGAAAAGCTACTTTACTTCCCATTGAAATGAAATTCTCTCAATGTGTGAGATACTGGCTAACATAAAATTCCCCAACATGGTCTCAGAACACTATTTTAGGCTGAGTCTGTTTAGTTCTAGCGTAGTGGCTATGTTTGGTTGCTCACCAGGCAACTTTCCAAAGAGATAAACACAGCCTTGTATTGCCTAGTTTTATGAATCCAAAAAGAATAAAATCCCATGTTTCTTGATAAAATGCCATTTTGAAACTGCATTAGTAAATTGAATTTAGCAATATTTACTGAGCATTCAGTAGCAGTGCTGTGGTGATAATATTGCTAAGAAAAGTATAGGTTCTGCATTTAGGATGTGCAATGCAAGAATGATGTGATGGGGACTTGTACATCTGGAAACTATCTGATTGTTACCAACCAATGCCACCCCATTATATTTAGCAATAAAAAAAAAAAAAAAAGAAAACGAATGAATGGCTCATCTGCCTGAGGCAACCAGGAAAGAATTCCTAACAAGGTATCCTTGGAAAGGTGCAAACAAACAAGAGGGCCCATCCTTCTGGTGGAAAAGTCCACACCAGGTAGAGGGCCTCCAGGTGGAAAAGTCCACACCAGGTAGAGGGCCTCCAGGTGGAAAAGTCCACACCAGGTAGAGGGCCTCCAGGTGGAAAAGTCCACACCAGGTGGAGGGCCTCCAGGTGGAAAAAGTCCACAGCAGGTAGAGGGTCTCCAGGTGGAAAAGTCCATGTACTACACATCCGGGAATGAAAGCTAGGAAGGCAGTTCAAGGCCTCAAGGAAAAGACCCTGGGAGGAGTGGCTGCCCAGCATGCACAGTGAGCACACGAGGGTTTTAAGAAGACTGACATGGCAGCAGGATGCTAGGAAGGCAGAGTGCCGATGGGAGACCTTGAGGAGCAGGGCTGTGTGAGAGATGAAAGGAGCAGGAGGAAGAGACATGAGATAAACTGCAGGATGTTTGGCAGGTGACTGAACCTGCCAGCCTAAGGAGCCTGGGGGAGAAACTGGAGCGTGAGGTGCTAAGGAGTTATGTCACCTATAGCTGGCTCATCCATGTTTTATTATTATTATTTTATTACTATTATTATCTTTTTATTGGTTTTGACAAAGAGAGAGAGAGAGAGACAGAGAGACAGAGAGAGACAGAGAGAGAGAACTGAACTGGGGGCACTCCCCAGTTCAGCACATGGGTCCGCAGGGGCCGGGATTCGATCCTGGGTCTCCGGCGCTGTAAAGTGAGTGCTTAACCCACTGCGCCATCCCGGCTTCCCCTCATCCATGTTTTAAAAACAGAGTATGTGGTTAAATCCTTAAAGCTCCTACAGAATGTAAGCATCAGAATAAAACACAATTACAATGTATAATTTAAGAAATCAAAAGAAAAAGAAATTTCTACCTGTAGCAGATTTTACAATTACACTCATTCTTCTTCTTACTGAGTCAAAACTCAAAATTTCCAGCAATTCAAACCTGAAAAAGAGATTAAAAATTGTTTTTAGTGCCCATTTTGCTCCGTATGTCATGAAATCTGGGTATTTATCAGCCTTTCTACAGCTGAATGTCTGGGATAGTCTCCTCGTCCCATACACAGTCCTTAACACACATCACCTGCACCCACACTCCACTGCAGCCTCTCCCTGGCGGGTATCGCTGTCAAGCAGCCATTTCCAGGAGGGCCCTGGAGGGAGGGCAGCTTCCTCCACAGGCTGGGTTCATGTGGTTCACTGATTACGCGTCTTGCTGCCAGCACCAGCGCTGAGTGGGGGATGGAAGGAGGCCGTGGCCAGGCTCCCAACATTCCTATCAGATGTCTACCCCCAGCCCAGGTCAGAGGCTCAGGGAGTTTGTTTGCCAAAAAACTGCATTTCTTATGTGCTAATTCCCTTTCTCAAGTTCTGCTGAACACAAACCCACAGGTTGTATCAGAGTTTCTGATCTTTAAGAATGAACCAGTGTCCTTTAAGTTGATAAAAATCATTTAATCCTTTCGCTGTATGTGATGATGTCTTGTCATGAGTTGCTATGGCTGCTACGTCTTGTTTTTCGTCCATATTTTTCACCTCTCCGCATTATTTTATTGTAGTACAGGTGCGTGTGGCAATGCAGTTTATGATAAAACACTTGTATTTTATTTGCTGGATGGAGCCATGGCCACCTTCAAAATTTTTTTCTACATAACCAAATTTCCATTTCTTAATTTACTTGAGGATATCCCTTTATATCCCGCTTCGCGTACAGCAATAAAATACCAGTGCAGCAAAAGGGTTAAACAATTAAGAAAACTGGTATTTAATGAGCTTGTACAGTCTTATTATCAGAAGACTAACGATTTCTATTTGATGTATGAAATACAGTTCAGCCTCCTGAACCGCCTCTGAGAACTCTATAGGGCTTGGAGTCCTTGCAGTTGTCTCTGAAACTTCTGTGATGTCACTCCCTTCTCATAAGCCGGTAAAGGGGTTCAGAACAAGCCGACAAATATGCTACTTTGGCATGTGAGTTATTTTAGCCTGAAGGCAACTGACATCCTGAAGCTCATGAAAAACATTTACCTCTCCCTTCAAGAATTTCAACTGAGGTCTTGCCCATAATAAAAGTTATCACCAGAGGTAACTTTTTATGACATATCTACAGGGCAGAGCAAACTTCTAAATTGCTAAACATCTGCTCTTGTCCTCAGAATGACCTTCCTCCCCTCTGAAGCCCCAGGGCATCTTATCTCATCCTTAGCTCAGAATGTCACATGTACCCATTTTCCTTTTCTGTCTCTGAACCTCTCATGTATGTGGGGTTCCCACGCATATATGTGTAATTAAATCTGGTCATTATCTCTTATTAATCTGTCTCATGTCTATTTGATTAATAGAGCAGCCAAAAGAACCTAAAAGGGTAGAGGGAAGTTTCTTCCTTCCCCACACTGGTAAGAAGTTCACTGTGAATTCCTCAGCACCACTGCACAGGTGCTATAATTTCAGTAGTGATCCCACCTGCCTTTTGTAGTTGGAAACCAGACAGAGCCTAACAGTTGTATGTCACCCTGCCCCCCAGAAGTGACTTCACATCTCCTAGAAAGACCCCGCACTTCAGGGAGGAGCGTGGCTACACACCAATCTAGGAACCAGCAGCCACGCCTGGAGTGAAGGGCTTCACCATGCCCACTTAACCTGGGTGTTTACTTTTCCTAAGAAGGAAATTTTAAAATCTCATTTTCTTGAAGCAAACATCATTAAATCTTATGCTCCTTACCATTTGTCTTTGCCTATATCTACTTCTGCATATGTATGTTTATTTATAAAGGAGAGATGGGTGACCCCAATCATTTGAGTCAAAACTCAAGATATGTTGCTCATTTCTGGGATCAGTAATTTTAGACAGATGGTTCCTAAAAATCAAAAGTACATGAGCATTAAAGATTAAAAAGTGAAACCATCCAATGTTTAGCTGGTTATTATTCCAAAGCTATTTCCTACAGGACACTGTGCTCCATGACCTGGGAGCTGGCGCTCTGTGAACACAGGATTCCATGGCCACTCCCTGAGAAAGATGCTTACTTCCTCCCCTTCGTGGAAAGTGAGAGTGGCGGGAGCATGCTAGAACATACTAGAAAGTTTGAGACCTCTTACAGTAAAACCTGATTTTAGGTGGCTTAATAGCCAAAAGTATATTTGATGATGCAATACCATCCAACCAATTTCTCCTCTAACTCTCCAACTCTTTAATTCTCTAAACATTTCAGCGACATTCTTGGATTACCGAGAAGGGAGAATGAGTTATGGAAGGAGTACAGAGAATTTGTTTTTTCCCCCAGTGAAATTACTTTGTAAAAACAATTCTTTATTACTATCACAATTTAATGTATAGTAGTATCCTTACCTTTCAATGTCATTGTCCCTATTTAATATCTCCATATAATTGTCCTTCAGTCTTAGGTATGTAAAACCAAGTCTGCAAAGGAGAAAGAAAATCAAGCAGTTTATTTGAAATTCTGATATTCCTCTTTCATAGAATATTTCTGTTTTACATTTTGGTAAAGCTGTCTCTTCAAAAAAGAAATACTTCTGGTAAAAGAGAGGTAGTAAACTAAATTATAAACTTGGGAAATTGCAATATTGAGTTTATTCACCATCTCCAAAACTTTTCCAAGAACCAACGGAATTTCTGACTTAGCCCACCCTCTTGAGCACCCCGTCGAGGAAGCATGTTCTTAGTGGTGTAGTAACAGGTTTCAGAAAGACAGTATCAGGTCTGTGGATTAGCCCTGTCTGTGCTGATCCATTCTTACTTACTAATCCATGGGGTTGTTTAGTAGAGGTTACAAGTCAGAATTAGAAGGACCCTGGCCAAACTCCAGGCCAATTCTCATTTAACTGATCAGGACTCTATGGCCCAGAGCAGACAGCCAGTCAACAAATGTCTGCAGGTCATTTAGTACCCATTAGTATACATGTCAGGCATGTGCTACGAGTGTGAGCATTTAGTACCCATAAGTATACATGTCAGGCATGTGCTACGAGTGTGAGCATTTAGTACCCATAAGTATACATGTCAGGCATGTGCTAAGAGTGTGAGATGAAAAGGGCCTAGACTCAGGGAGCTTACAGATAATGGGAGGTGGAAACATTTTCACATAGCATGTAGCCATAATGGTATGATGGTGGGATAGGACTGTGGGGACAAGGTATCTACCTGACCCAGTGGGGATGGTAGGGTAGCTGAAGAAAAGGCTTCTTGGAAGGTGAGTCTAGAATAATAGGCAGGAACAGCCTGTTCTAACTTCTGATATCTATGATCGAATGGGCTTAGTTTTTGAACTCTTGTTTCCAAGAGAGAAAACTTGCTTTGAGAAATTGCTCTTATGTATGATTTATACATTTAATAAAGGTGTGTAGTGATACAAATTTACATGCCTAATGTCACTATTCAAATTGTCACTATTGAAATCATGTTAGTTTAGTTAACAAAAACATTGTTCTAGGAAGGAGAGTGGGAGAGAAGGAGGGGGGAGCTGAATATATGGTGATAAAAAGAGTTGTATACCTGGAACCTATATAATTTTTACTGACCAATGTAACCCTAATAAATTTAACAATAAAAAACAAACAAACAAAAAACATTGTTCTAATTAGATGAGAGGTGTTCGAAGTCCACTTATCAATGGTAGTGAAGAGGGAGGATTAGTACCTTTAGTATTAACCCTTTTAGTGTGATGGGCCGATATATCGGCTTTTGCATCTCAGGAGAAAAGTACGGCGGGCCGATATATGGGCTCATACGTAGACCAAAGCTAAAAGCACTATACACTATAACTTATTATATTTTTTCTTGTATGATGTATGACTGAAATAATTACATTTCTTTTTCAGACGATGTAAAAGAATAGTATTATTAACTAATTCAATTTATGTAAAATTAAAAAAAACGCATATGGATATCTAAAACAATAACTTCATAATTTTTTTTTCCTAAGGTGATACATTTTATTAAATTACCCTTCACATTTTTTGCTAGTACTGCTGGCAGAAGGTAGCTTAAATTAGAATTGTAAGCTGTGTGAACTGGGAAAATATTTTCCTGACTTGAAATTATGTCACATATCTGGAATATTTAAAGTATTTTTCTAAGTTTGCTTAAAAAATCATATCACAAGGCAGCCAGAACTCCTGATAAAAGATCTTGAAGGAGGGTGCAAGACTTAATATGGTAGGATACAAATAGAGTAAATCTAACAGTAAGAAAACCCGAGCATGCCAGTTTAATCCCTTTTCATGCTGTGTGATTTTGGGAAAGTTGCTTGACATCTCTGGGCATCATTTCTTTAGGATGAATGAGGAAGATTTATCATAGGGTATCTAAGGTTGTTTGCATCTTTATAAGACTGATTATTTAGAATAGCCTTTAACTAACATCGCAGAAGTGAGGAGGAAAAACTACCAATATAAGTGTGATAGAGACTCTGGCAGCTGTTAACAAGCTGCTTCTAACACTGACAGCAGGTTGTGTTTGGGACGGACCCACCTCCACCAATGTGGAGGACACGCTGAGCAAAACGGCAGTTTGCTCAGCCTACCCCTCAGCAAGGACCGCAGGCACAGGGGGCTGACTCAGGACACATTCAGTACAAGTCCAGTACAAGTCCAGTAGGAATCCATGGTGGGGATTGAAAAGAACTCCAAGACCAGATCAGCACACCCCTCCCATCTGATACCAGACATGCATGCTGCCCAGAGACGTACCTCTGGACACCCTCAACTAAGGCCACCTCATCAGGTGAGGACGATATGTACACACAGGATTTTCCCGAATCTGGTGACTTCCTGGGCCCATCCACGTTGTCATCATCATCTTTCACCTGGATGGTGTGGCATAGACAAAGTGCCCGGAAAAACAGTTCTTCTCGCTCCTATAAAAATGCAATACAAAAATCTACACATTTATGACATATCCACTTAAAGTAGAAGGAAAATAAACAGAAGATAATAAACAAAAAAGCACGACATGCAACTCTTAAGGGTTAGGAAGTTTTAGTTTTGCCTTTGGTGGCCAGAAGGTAGAGTGTAACAGTGGTTTTTGTTCATTCTTGCACACTTTGCAGTAATTATGATCAAGACCAATGGGCTATGAAGACTGAAAGGAAGTGAGTGTTCAGTGAGGTGAGGCAATGGGTTTAAAGTTACGAGAGGAGAACATGAGGGTAGAGCCTCAGACCAGATGAGACAGTACTGCAGGGCCTCCGGGAACCTGGATTCCCTCAGGATTCCAGAAAGATTTTCCAGGGATCCTGGGAATGCCACAATGGTAGTAGAGTTAAGAGCTGAACTTGCATCACATGTGCTTAGTGAAGGGAGTTCTAGCAGGTGGCAGAAACATGCAATGTCTGTAGAACACCTCATGAGGCCACTGACCACCTGTCCCCCCTCCTTACCCGCCCGCCCAGAGACTGGGGTGGAACAGCAGTTTCTGTATCGAAATCAGCTGAAGAACACACAGCCGGGGATATGGTACACTTGGTCACAAAAGGCTGTCACAACACAGCCCACCAAGCTTTCTGGAACGGTCTCCTGGTCAAACACTGATGAGAGTCATGGCCACCTCCTAGAGATGCTGAGGTCTGGAGCCACAGGACTCAGTGTATGTGTGCATGTACCCACATGTGTATGCATGAGAGTGCAATGCATGAGTGTCTGTATGTGTGCATACACATGAGGATGTGTGTGCATGGGATGTATCAATGTGTATGCATGTATATAAATGTGTACACATGTAAATGTGTGTGGCATGTGTCTCTGTGTTTGTGTATACACATGTTCATGTGAGCTCACACATGTGTGAGCAAATACACATGTAGTATGCACACCACATTGCTCATAGCCCATCATTTGTTTTGCTTGTCCACATTTTTAAAGCTGCTCCTAACATGATGTAATGAACCAGATTCATTGGTAGGAAATGGTAGCATCTCAATCTCCCGAAGATTTGTGTCCTTCCTGGGTCCCAGAATAAGAGGTGATATCAGGCCATCTTGTGAACTGAGGCCCTTAGACAGTGTGGCAGTGACAGCCACTGAGGGGAAAATACTTGCTGGGAGAGCAGTCACCTACCCTCCCATTGACACCTGGGGAAGAGTCAATCATGTCGATGCCGGAAGCGCCAGGGAGGACCTGCCCATTGCAGATGACGTGCGGCACATAGACGTGGCCCTCAATGCAGCACTCCTTGAACTCCATGTTGTTCTCTGTGAGGGTGCCAGTCTTGTCTGTGAAGATGTACTCCACCTGTGGACACAAGGCTAGGCTGGGTGGTGCTGGCCCAGGATTTGCGGGGCCTTCTTGGAGAAGGAGCAGCTCGCTGCCTCAGACCCAGGGCAGCTGTGCTTCCTCACATGAGCGTTTTCCATACGAAATGATTTTATATAGGTTTTACCCCAAACACACTCCTGTACCAGGTTGAACTGTATGTATGCTGGATGACCCAACTTCCCCTAGGTTTTGAGTGGCTAGCAGAGCCTGACTCAGGAGGTAGAGGGGAGGCCTTTGCTTGCACCAGAAAAACAGGTGGTTTTACTTTTCTTTGTATGTGAAACACAAAGAACATGGCCTCTAAGTCACCTTCCCATGGATGGAGATGCTGGGTGGAGGCAGCCTTACATTTGTTGGAATAAAAAAATTGGAGGGTGGGAGGGTGTAGGGAGGATAGGACAGACCCAAATCTTATGTAACAACAACAACAACAAAAATATCAAGACTATAGATAAACTTATTCTATATAAGACCTGGGAGGTCAAAAATCACAGTATCATTTAAGTTTTGAAGATATAATACAATAAATATAATAAAACAAACTTCAGAAAACTGTGGAAAGTATTAAAACTACACTTAATTTTAAACACTAAATTTAAATAAGCTCAGGTTATTATTTCTTGTGGATAAATAAAGGATGGTGGGGAGTTCTGGAACCCGTGTAACATGGTGGGGAGGCTGGCGGGGGGCATGTGTACCTCCCACTATCAGAGACGCTCTGGTCTGAGGGGTGAGGGTGGTGTGCCTTCAAAACACATCTCCAGGGCACGGAAAGGAGGTAGAGTTCAAATAAAGTACTAAGTGTGGGAAGCAGAAAAGACCTATAATAAAACCAACTAGTTGTTTTTTAGTGTGCCTTTTTACTTTAGGTCTCTTAGCAAAATGTTCTTTTTTGGTCATAAATCCCACAGCAGAAAATGCCTTTTCCATGTGTGCTTGATTCTAATACGTAAATTATAAGTAGAAAGTAGTGCCCTCTGTGAATCTCTTTTTAAACAACCTGCTATGCAAACGCTTGCCCCAAACTCTGGTGAGCCTCTCCTCATGATCTGGGACCACGTTGGTGATTACTTGCTGCCACAGCTGCTATGCTGTTTGAAGTGAATAACACCCACCTTTTTTCAAAGTGAGGATCCACACTAATAAAGAATACTTCACAATGTCTCTCTCCTCCTCCGAAACAAGACTTTCCACAAACCTCTGGAGCTCCTGGGTTATAAGGTCATTCTCAGACTTACTCTGAGTCAGAATAATTTGCTGCACTGAATACTGTTTTACCTTTTTCTTGTTACAGAAAAAACTATTTCCTCTATGAATTTCATAGGAATACACAAATATACCATGTATTATTGCAAAAGATATGAAATCCATGGAGCTAAAATATTCTAGTACAGAGCAGCCAAGTTATGATCTGTGCATTGCTGACTGAGACAGTACTCCACCACGAGGGGTGCGGAGCGTCCCAGAGGAATGCATTGAAATTCAAACTTATCAACAAGCAAAATATGATCTTTTAGTAATAAATATCCCTGAGTTGAGGGGATGAAAGCAGTATGTATCTATTAGAATATAAGCATCTATTTACAGACTGCTGCTTCGGAGTCACAAGGGAGCAGATTTCAGCTACTAGCCTAAAATAGCTCTGTTCACAAAAATACTCCTCAAAATTTCTTCCTGGAAAAAAAAAAATAAATCAGTGCTTACCAAATGCCCTTTCCTGTAACCTCAAAGCTGGGAAAGGGTTAGACTGGGGGTGGTGGGACGGCTCCTACTAAAGGCCATGGGACCAAGGCAAGGTCAAGGGGCTAGGCTTCTTCTTAGCTCTCTTTTCTAAGGAAGAGGCTGAGGCTGGGGTTAGGCAGACCAGGGTGAACACCGGCTCTATCCCTCAGCTCCCTCAGCCAGGTCACCCTGGGTGGCAATGACTCCCACCCATGGCAGTTCCGTTAGCCACTGTGGTGGATGTCTTATTTCTGTTATCTCATTCAATCTGCACTACATGCTGGCAAGGCCAGGTACCTCTTATTAAGTCCATTTTACAGACTGAGAAGCTAGAGGTGCAAAGAGCTCAGGCTACCTGCCCCAGGCCATGCAGCTGTGGAGCAGGATGTCAGTGTAGGTATTTTGAACTCTGCAATACAGCAGGCTATTGAACTCCCTGAGGTCTCACTTTGCTTATCTTTAAAAGGAGGATAACTGTCTCTCTGAGAGAACTGAGAAGAAAATCAGGCATCAAAGCCCAGTACAATCCCTATGTAGTAGGTACTCAATAGACATTAGCTTACTTCTACCCTTTCACACCAATTCACAGCATTAAAACCCAGAATGAGCACCACTGAGGCCATGGATGAGCTTATATCAATCAGTTAATTAATTTAGAATAACTTATAAATATAAAAGTCCTACCAACTATCATACAAATACAGTTAAGAAAATGACGTTGCTGTTGTCTTTCACCAGTTATAGGTTATATCTTCTCTGTATGAATTAAAATGGAAAAGTTGTCATTTCATCATCTGGATAATTTGCCTGCATAACATGAATCATTTAGAATTGAGATACCTGGGAACATAAAATGGAGGGATTAAATTGACAACAGACTATAAAAGACAATTCAGGAAGCACACTGACCTGTCCTAACTCTTCATTTAAATCCGAGGTATTAACCAGGGGCCCTTCCCCTATCTCCTCGTCAAACATTTCTTCATCCCAGGTGATGAAATACGAGCCAAAGAACTTCTGCATCTCCACCGTGACATACATGGACACAGGGATGATGTAGTTGAACAGAACCATGAAGGCCAGGAAGTCCGTGAATGCCCTGAGAAACTAAGAGAACACTGTGATTTACCACACCCATGTACCAACATCACGGCCATTTAAAAGTTTGGCACAAGTTACACAAGTGCAATTTTGAAACACAGGTATTTTAAATCCAAAGATAAGGCTTATTTGGGGGTGGCAGCAACCATTGAATGACTTGCCTGTTACCTGATTTTAGTGCTATGATGGGCTTCAAGCCAGGAGCAGGCTGGCATGCCTGCTCTACAGTGGGCAAGGATAAACCACCTGTCAAGACAGTCACACTGTCAGGGGACAGAAGGCCTCCCCAAATGAGAGCCAGCAGGAAACTTTACATTTTGAGTATTCCAATTTTCCTTTGAAACTCTTGACAAATGACCAACTGACTTGGTGATAACTTACAGATGCCAAAAATATCAGTCTGGCACAACCAATTTTTCCGTATAATGTTGTCATCTTTAAGTCATTTAGTTTTATGGAAGGCCAAATGGAACACAGGAAAGTAGGGAGCCTAGTCCAGACTTGCACAAACCCACTCTTACCTCAGGGGTCACTGGTCTGGATTTGCACAAACCCCCTGCTGTACAGAGTAAACCCTGGTCTAGATTTGCACATAGCCCCACTCTGTACTGAGTAGACCCTGGTCTGGATTTGCACATGGCTCAGGTCTAGACTCTGGGCTTAGCCAGAAAACTACTGTATATATACTATTTTAAGCAGAGGAGGTTCAATCAAATTATTTTAATACACTGGTTAGGGGAATATATTTTTGATAAACACAGGCAACTGAATGGAAATCTCCTTAAGGAAAAATGAAACCAATTCTTATCCTAATTTCCATACAATTGGCATTCTTTTCTCCATATACTTACCATAAATGAGTTACCATTTATCTCACAATCATTAATGAGTGAGCATTCACTGAGCATCCTCTAAATATGGGACACTGCACTGGGTTCTGGAAACACCAAAAGCATTTAAGGTGTATTCTAATGAATTTACTATGGGAACCAATATCTTTCTAGACTCGTATATTGAAGTACACAAAGAAGGCAAGAGTAACAAGTGTATATAGCTAGAGAGGCAATTGATACTTTCAATCTCAATGATTGCATATATTACAAAGGTTTAATCAATCAAAACTTCATCATGCTCTCATACCACATTTTTATAACAATGGCCTACAGGGCATTTCTGATCACTATAAAAGGGATCACTTTCCATACCAGGTTCCTCTGTCTTTCTGATTCGGTTTTCTGATTATACCATGGCTCATCTCGGACAGGTTCACTCTGCCATACATATTTCAGGACAGTATTTATCAGTGCTTTACTGATTAGAATGCAGAGGTACACAATGAGGAATACATTCATTGATCTAAAACACAAGACAGCAATGGTTACTTAGTTATTGTTCCCTGAAGAATCTAGAGCTATGAATCATGTGACAAGATGAACATGTTGAGAAGAAGCAGATTAGGAATAGCATAGCAACAACTTTTAAAGGACCCTCACCCTAATCAACTGACACAGTAAAAATGCAAGCTCATCTCTATCTGAGTCCACTAATGGTCATTGGTGTCCACAGGGAAAGAGCTAAGTAAAGGGAAAGTTTCATAAACAGAAGAGACACCTCTACACAGACAAATTGCTGACAAAGGCTTCTGCATGGTTAGCATTCTATCATTCAAGGAACATCCAGAAATCAACTTCTTCCCCAGCATTAAGCATTAAACAATGAGTTTGAAATTTAGAGATTACCACCACAAAGGAAGGAAGGAGGGAGGGAGGGAAGTGAACACTGAAAAAAATGCCCAGTGTGTAAGAATCATGTTGAGTCCTGAGCCAATGTCGTAGCAGAATAAGGTGTGATTTTCCAATATCTATTACATTTATGAAGCCTATTTGTCAATGTAGACATCTGGAAACATAAGCATCTTGCTTATGAAGAGCCAAATCTCCATTTTCATATTTGATGCAGCCATCGATAGACACTGACCCAGGGCCATATTTCAAGATCAGCTTACAAAGAATGGGTGGGCAGAAGACAGCCTAACAGTCTTCTCCCTAAATTTCTAAGTAACATACTACTCTTTATTAATTTGTAACCACTCAGTGGCCCATTTCTAATCTAGGATATACTTTAACAGAAGGCAAAGATGAGAAAATTCCAGGCAGGGTTTTCTTACAAATTCAACTCTCTCCTTGACTTATTATTATAAGGATTTTACTATTTAATAAAAGGAAGACTGTTTTCTCTGCTAATGCTGTCCTTAGTAAAACAAGTGGTATTATTAACACCCCAAAGTTAAAAGTGACCCTATGTTGACATTTTCAAGAAATGGTAGGAAGAGCTACTGGGAGTCTACAGATGACTCAGAACCAGTGTCCCCACAGGGAGACTGTAGAAGTGGGCTGAAGGCATGTGGCCACTGACCCCACAGAGTACGGTGGTTGATCTAAATAGCCAGCTCTATTGTGAAGGAACTGGTAATAAGACCAAGAGGAAAAATGTTGTCATAACTAGAGTGATTTGTGATAGCTTTAAGTCACAGATTACTTCAAACAATGGGGGACTGAACCTTACTTTTCTACAGCAGATCGTTTCTGGGATTTTGATTGATAATTTAATGCCATCTTGGTTTCCATGCCCGTGTAAATAGCAACACCTATAAAGTAGAAGAACAAATGTAGTAAGTTATGAGTACAACAGCTATGGTAAAAATGGAATTTTGGATAAAAAAAATCATATTTTTAATTTCACTAGGCAAGAAGGCTGTTCATAAATAGTCACACAACAGGATTCTTTAAAGAAACACTTTTTTATTTCCTACATAGATAACAATCTGTACATTTTTAAAGTTCGTATTTTAATAAGTTGAATTTCCAACAATAGGACACACTTATATATTTTTAAGTTGTTTCATTTTAACTAGAACATAAAAAATAACCCACCTCAAAATGGGAGATACTAGCAAAGAAATGCACTCACTAAAAAAAATTTGCTACAGAATATATTGTGTAAATTTTTTCTTGGGTTAACTTTATGTTTCTGTGTCAAAAAGTATAGGTACTTAATAAGCAAGCAATATCTTCAGATGCCATTGCTTTAATAGATCAAGGTTATACATCAATACTGGTTTTCTTAGTTAAGCAGAATTATCGCTGCCCTGAAGTCCATGGTACCTCAAAGCACAAGAGATACTTTTATGGTACCACTGTGGATTTTAACTGCTTATTGTACCCTTAATTTTAGAGGCTATTATTAATAATTCACTAATCAAAACATTTACCAAAGATTTTCTCGGTGTTCTTTAGCGTGGCTCCTCTAAGAAGCAAGTTTTCTGATCCTAATGGCCTGCAAAGGTAAGAAAGACCAGAAATGGGGCAATGAAGAAATCAGAAGGAAGCATGCTTACAAGGCAAAAATGAAGTTATTTGCCTAAGAGACTTCATTTTAAGAGGAAATTATCAAAATGTAGATTTGCTTATATGTAGTTTAGAGAAGTTATCCTGGGTCCACGGATAAGTGTGTGGTGTTTGCCTGTGGGAGTATAAGAACCTGCTCTGCTAGGAATACAGGCGCTCAGCCCCATCCCAGACCTACTGAGCTAGATCTGAAGGTTTTAACAACATTCCATTAACAATCACTTGTGAGGGCGGTGGGCTGACAGTGGGGTCCCTGCACCAGTGCCTTCAACAGTACCTGGTAACTTGTCAAAAGTGTCACCTTGACAGATGAATCAGAAACACACTCCTAATAGGCCTCAAGTTTGAGGACTGCTGGATGGGAGAACCCCCAAATGTTCTGTGAAATTGAACAGGTGGAGTCTGTGACTCATGTGGCTTCAGCTATTTCTACCACATCCTCAGAGAGACCCTGTGAATCCCATGTGATATACTTGTACTTTAAAGATGAAGGCTGGGATACTCTGTGCTTTTATAAACACTGGCAGTCAAGCCCACAAAGACCATCTGAATGCAGGTGGCCTATACATCTGGAACAATTCATGCATTGCTACTTTGGGGGTAAACAGGCAACAAAAAGGAATTTAGAAATCATTCATGTAAGAATAAGAAGTACCCTGAGCACCCAAAACTCAATAGTGAACAGCAGACAAATCTCTGCCTTTAGTGGGTACGTATTCTAGCGGTTCGCTTTATTGATGGAGTAGTCATTTCCTCTCATTTCCCAAGAGTAAAAGAGAAATAAGAAGCATAATTCAACTTTACAAATTTTACTACTGTCAGTATTCTAACAAATTTCTTTGAAAGGGAAAGAGTTGAAAGAATTTACTGACGTTTTCTTTTTTCTTTATCAGTGTATTTCATTGCCTTTTACTGTGGAATGTTGAGAACATACTGAATGTTATAAACTTAAAATTTGTTCAGTATATTTAGCTGCTACAGCTCAGGATGTGCCCAGCTGAAGATGAGAAATAAGGGGTTGCTCAGAGCAGTGGCCTGGGACACCCCTGACCTGACATGTCCACCTAGGGCTGTGTCCAATGGTTTCAACACTCATCCCTTGGCCCAACAACCCAGAAAGAAAGAGACCCTGGGGCTGCACACTTGCTGTCTGGTGTGTTGTAAGTACTGTCAGCTTCTGTGAGCAACATTCTTACCATAATTCATGTTGAACATGCTTATGAAAACAACTGCCCTCTTTAAAATGTGATTCTAGGAAGTCTAAAAATAATCTACTTAAAAAAGTACTTTGCTTCTAGTTTGGACAGGAGGATGAAGAAATATCACTCTCAATGGGTTCAGAACTTGGAAATTTAATTTATAACTCTCTACACCACAAACTTATAAACATTTAAATACCAAATATTAAGTCTGCTAAATAGTATAAATACGTAAAAAGAGAAATCAGAATACAAAATACAAAATATATCAGTAATTATACTCCCAAACTGCTCAGCATTAAACTTCATCTAAATATAAAGTTAAAAAGTCTGCAGTGTTTACTTTTTTGGATTCATCCCATCAGCAATACGAATAAATCTAAATCTATTTAGTTGTTCAAACACTAATTCTCACAAGACACAAAATTTCAGGTTATTTCTCCAAAGTAACTAGGCATTATCTGTAGAGTAATATTCATTTAGGAAAGACCATGGAAATGCCTCCATAAATTCCATATTTTCACTCCATAAAAAGTGAAAAGCACCTACCGGTATTAACTAGCTGATGGACAATGATGATAAAAACATGCTAAGAAGTGCATAAATTGTTTCCTTAAAACAAATCATTTCAGGAGCCTTACAGGGAGATAAGCCCAAAACTTATATTTTAGTAACTATTTTGCTGCAATTTCTCATTGAGTTTATTTCTACTTTTGGGTAACTTTTTAATTTTAATTTTTTAATACTCAAAATAATATCAAGAATATTAGCAATTTGGAGACTGATTAAATTGAAAGAAAAATAATTAACAGTGTAGTTTACAAAAAAGGTCAACTTCAAAATTGACTTCAAGTTAATTTCCTAAACTGTAGATCTTGAATACCTCACCAGCAAAGAACTAACTACTCAGATGTTGAAACAAGGTCCAGATAAAACATGGAGGCCTGGAGAAGCAGACGCAGCAAAGACCAGAGAGTTATAGGCCAATGACAGAAGAGCCAACTTGTTCTGACAAATGACTGATTTGGGGGCACTGCTACCTCAGGGCCTCAAGTTAGGTATCTGATGGGATATGATGAGAATATTCCTTCTCAATATTCCCTGGGTGTGGCCGACCTGAGTCTGCTATGATGATACGGGTGAGCACACCCACCTGTGCCTACTCCAGTCATAGCTAATGCCCAGGCAACAGGTTCATATTTGTCCAGGTGAGTGTGAGCCTGCAACAGGCCCTGTCAAGCATGTCCCCTAAGTCAAGATGAAATCTAGAGCTGAAAATGTGTCCCAGAAATCATTATGAGTAGATTCACACATTTTAATAACATGGCCTCCAAATCAGAGATCTTTCAACTTCATAGTTGAAAACATACTAGTCTATAAATTGTGAAAGGGTATTTCTAATGGGGGAAACCACACCCTCTTCTTTTGCCTTGGATCTGTGAGATAGGCTCCTGATCTTTCCCTGCTGTCAGAAGACCCTCAGTGGAATACTCCCCATGATTGTCATTAGTTTGTTAGCATGTATAGATGCATACACAGGGAAACCAGAAAACACTAGAAACTGGATCTCTGGAAAGGTGCATTCTACTTTCATAGCCCAATAGAACAGCAACAATGAAAAACTCTTATCAATAAAAAAAAAAAGTCACTTTTAATAATAAAGAGATGAAAATCCCCCAAAGTGTTTAGAAGAAGAAGCACGTTGCCTCACCTCACCACGGGGTCATTCTGATCGTTGTAAACATTTATGCGGCCCACAAACCTGGCAACAGAAATGTCAGGTTACTGACACAGCAGCAGCATGGGTAGGAGAGGCAGGTCGGAAGTGCCCTGTGCTACACACCAGTCTTCCTGTTTCTAAGAAACAAGGAAATGTGCACTCACGACCTGGGATTCTTTACTGAAAAGTACATTGGTGTGTGGTTAAACCACTCTACCACCTCCCTCTTTCTTCTTTTACTTTCTGTTCTTAGTAGCCCATGACTTAAGTGATTTTCCTTACAATCACTTCCTCAAAATATAGGAAATTATTTTTATTTCAACAAATTTAGTTTCATTAAGCCACTTCAAAAGTTTGTATAAGTAGCTACAGAATTAAATTTTGTGAAATATATAAGTAACATATATTCCCTCAGTCTAATCTTTTAATCAGTGATTTATATTTTCTTCCAAACAGCCACACTGCTAGACTTTTTGGAGTGAAGAACAAGAACCACGTTTAGGGGACACAGATCTGGCTTACTTGTAGAGGTCAGGCTGAGGCTGTTCACACTCAATGGTGGCATGTAGTCCATCTATATCTTCTTCAGTGTGAAATCCCTTTGTGTCTTGAACAGCATAATGTGTCTACAGATTGACAAGAAATGTGAATTCACAACAAGATGAGCAACACAAATCTAGTATCTGATGCCTCCAATCCTAGAGCAACACCAACATCAAATTTTTTGTACATATAAATAAGTCCAATTATAAAGCCTGGTTAGCATATGAGAGAAGAGGCATACTAAAGAGTATGTAAATGTTACAAAGAAGTTATAGAATTATTTATTATTATGGTTATTCCTATAGCTATTAGGTGGCAGAAAGTTTTTCTATTCTTACCTCAACTTAAAACTAATAACAATGTGGGAAATTCTTCAAAATTGGACATTTAGATTTATCTGCCATGGTGATTATTATCAATTGGTAAACAAATTTAGGAACTAAATATTCCTTTTTGTTTATACAGCACCTGCGTATAGAGAGTTGTCATTGGCATCGAAACTGCCCTTACTCGATACTGTTCTGCATACTCATTTGGCCTCAATCTGAGGGCTCCTCAAACTCAAGTGTTCATCAGAACCCCCTGGAGTGCTTGTAACTGAGTCCAGAGCCCCACTTGCGATCATGGTAGAAGTGCAATTCTCAGGCCCCATCCCAGAGTTTCTGATGCTGTAGTTCTGGGGTGGGGCTCGATAATTGCATTTGTAACATGATCCTAGGTGATGCCTATGTTGCTGGTCTGGGACCCCATTTGGAGAGCATTGATCCAGATAATATGGAGAAGCATGAACAAGCCGGCTCATCTTGGGAGGAGAGAGGAAAGAAACACTTGTGGATGAGGGCTTGATTAAGAACACATGTCTAAATCTCCTTTTATCTAATGAGCAAGTGTTGGACAAATGAAGTATGATAAATCAAAACAAATAGGAGATATAGTCACAGCAGCAGTAGCAGCAGCAACAGCAGCATTTTTAACATTTCGAGGGGCATTTATTGTATATTGAACACTTTGGGAAATTTTCTAATTATATCCTGAGAAGAGTTCCTGGAAGGCAGGTTTACCCCATTTTAGGAACGTGACACTCCAAAGGTGTCAGTCAAAGGCCTGCCCA
This sequence comes from Craseonycteris thonglongyai, assembly GCA_004027555.1. Taxonomy (NCBI): domain Eukaryota; kingdom Metazoa; phylum Chordata; class Mammalia; order Chiroptera; family Craseonycteridae; genus Craseonycteris; species Craseonycteris thonglongyai. The sequence goes on from PVKE010020347.1 coordinate 26,833, forward strand.
TGGCCGCTCTCCCATTCTGCTTTTGAGGAAAGGGCTCAGATCAGTCCAGCCCCCAAGCCAAACCAAATGCAGAAATGACTGCATAGGGCACAAGTTTAGGTAGCCAAGGAAAACACACAAAAGGTCGAAGTGGAACATGAATTGTAATATCTGCCACTTCTGGACTAGGGTAATGGAAAAGAGTGATGCACTTGGAGGCCTGCTGCATATGTTCACTAGTGACGCAGGAGCATGTTTGAGCAGCAATGTCCTTCTGTATCCGGTGGGATGGGTGCAGAGGTTGGCGCACCACCAACAGCAAGGGTGTACATGACTGCTTGTTTTGATTTACCGCACAGTTTATTTGTCCAACACTTGATTATTAGAGAGAAAGATAAGAGGAATTTTAGAGATGTTTATTGTCAGGAAGGATGGGAACATAACCTGCCCACACTCCAGAGATCAATGGCAGGTTACAACGAACACCTGACAACAAACACAGGGGATTTCCTTTCCCAGAATTATTGTGCCAGAATGTTAACTCTCTTAGGATATGCTACATTGAAATTGTGAAAGTAAATGCTAAAAACAAACAAGCAAGCAAGCAAGCAAACAAACAAACAAACCCCATAGGGCTTTATACAATGATATGAATTATCTATAAAAGATCAGCATATTCTTTAGTGTTCTTTGCAAAGAAAATTTCTCTTTCCTACCCTAAAAATTATCTATATCCACAGGTATTGCTTAAATGTCATTTTAGAG